>JAGKTI010005858.1:13595-43100 GCA_018397915.1 Birgus latro
GAGAGAGAGAGAGAGAGCGAGAGAGAGAGAGAGAGAGAGAGAGAGAGAGAGAGAGAGAGAGAGAGAGAGAGAGAGAGAGAGAGAGAGAGAGAGAGAGAGAGAGATAGAGAGAGAGAGAGAGAGAGAGAGAGAGAGAGAGAGAGAGAGAGAGAGAGAGAGAGAGAGAGAGAGAGAGAGAGAGAGAGAGAGAGAGAGAGACTATTAGACATTAAAACTAATACTGTTGTCTATACTTTATTTTTACAATGTGGCCATGGTATGAAACTGATCAGAGGATTGTGCCTCAGTCAGCGATTATCCTGGCATCACTCTGCCAGTCCTGATTAGAGGCCTGGGAAAAGTTCTTCCCACCCTCATGCCCAGAGACTGGTAGAATTCACTCCTTCAGGCTTGTACATTACATTTCTTGTAAACATTCAAAACATTAAAACACATCAGGAACATCTGGTCAAAAGGAAAACAACAGGATGAGTTAATGTCAATATTAATCCATGTTGTATTCTCATAAGGCAAACAATGGGATGAGTTAATGTCAACATTAATCCATGTTGTATTCTCATGAGGCTTCCTAACATCAACAGGTTTTATTTTGCCCATTACACTTATAAATTCTCTTATGTTACCTTATCATTTTAATCTTCCTGCTGGCGTGCCAGCAGGTATGGGCTGCCCTCTTCTAAAAAGCAAATTCCTACCGAGCCATACTGTTAAACTGTAATGGGGTAGCCAACCAGGTGGGTGAGTAACCTAACATTCTCCTTGCAATGGACCTTTTGGTGTGATGTTATATATTTTAAGTATATTCCAATAATAAAGAAACCTTTCCCAAGATAAATAAAATGGCCTGGTTGCAGCACGCAAGTTAACTTTTTTTTTTTTAAGGACGTAATCCAGATTAATACAATTTTATTTTTAATTCAACTTCTAAAACTCTCCCCTTTGGCAATACTTTCCATTTACTAAATATAACCTAATTAACAGTCACTGGTTTAAAAAGGTGCAGTAATGTGTACCGTAATTCACTGATATTCATTACAAAAATGCCAACATGAAACAAGCTTAACAAGACCTAACCTAATCACGAAAACGTAAACAGGGGAAACAAATCTTGATTAAATGTTTATTTACAGCCCCAGAAATAATAAGAAAAATATAACATACTATTAGGAAAAAGAACTGAGTTGGTAGGGTGCTTCTACTACCCCCAAATAAAGCGTATATTTACCGATTTGAAAAGCAAAGTGGCAGATGGGGCTGTTCAAAGTGTTTAACAAAACCTAACAAACTACTGCACCTAGTAATTTAATCTAACCTCACCAAACCTAACCAAGCATCAGTCAATTTTCTGTAGCCTAATTTACATCACTCGATTTAGACAAAAAGTAACTTTTCTGGTTGAGTTTAGTGTGATTTGGTATGAATTTGAGCTTCATTTTTTTTTCCCGTAAATAACTCGTTTCAGAGATCAGGCCTACCCAAAGAAAAATCTACCCACTCTTGGGTAGTCAAGAAAGTGGCCAGGTCACCCACGGCAATGCTTACTGACGGTTTCTCCAACTGCCAGCATTGTTTACCAACCATCACTCAGACTGGACATAATGCAGCTCTTGTCAAAGCAATGGGAATATTCAATGATTTATCCAAACCTAACCTAAGCCAACCAAACCTCACTTGCATTTGACAGCCAGCTTTCAATTGTGAAAATTGAGCATTAGGAACATTAGATATGGCTACTTGCAGAAGTTGGCAAAGACCCTACTTGCAGAAGTTGGCAAAGACCCAAGGTAAATAAAGAATTTTCATGTTATGCATTTCCAAAAACAAGTTAACAGAGAAACAGATTCAAAATAACTTGGTCTACAACATGTTTGTCATATTTCCTGAATAGAGTGATGTGAAGTACCGAATATTGATTGACCCATGCATCCAGTTGTGAAGCTGGGAAACTAAATCCACCTCTCAATACATGGATCCCTCCATTATGCCATAAAAAACAACCGTTGGTACGGCTTAAGGAACTTGATAAAAACTGAGACATTTTTCAGCAGGAAAAGGTAATTTACCACCCTGGTAATAGTCACAAAAATACAGAAAGCAAGCAGGAGGAAGATGATTTGAACTGATAAGGTCCTTCTACTGACCTGCAGCATACATCTACCGACAAATCAAACGAGCTGACAGTGCTACACGGCTAAAAACAACAGGGGAAACATTTCGCATCAAACGTTTATTTACCACCCAGGAAATAATCAGAAAAATAATACAGACCGTCAGCAAGAACCAAGTTGGGAAGGTGCTTCTAGTCTCGCATTCAGCGTATGTTTACCCACGAAAATAACGTGTCCTAATCTCTTAGCTCCTTTCAGAGAATTTTGGTGTCATCAGTAACAGATAATGTTCCATGTAGATCTCTGGCAATGGTGGTAGACTATCAAAATACACAGTTATTTCATTAATCTACTGATATCTCTTGCTACTGCAGGACGATTTTACACTCCTTGGGACTTTCGAACTGCAATTTATTAACCCATACTAGCTCAAAATGGTGTCTGCGATATCGGTAAGATACGGAATCCACATGGCAATGGCTATCATTATTTTACTGTCTCACTCCATTACACACTTCATGATATACCTACTTAATGCACGTCTCAAAAACCAGTCTAAATTAAAAAACATGGCTAAAATTATCGTTTAAGCCCCTAACCTATTTTTTTTTAAAAACCTACCCTAACCAAACCGATCCAACCTAACAAACAGAGAAAAGCACGTGGGTATAACACACTGGTAGGTACAGTGGAAAGGTGGGGCCTACACAAAATCTCTTCTTATTCCCCCACTAACCATGACTCTGGTAAAATTGACCAAGGTGAGCATGACTAAGGTAAACATGACTAGGTAAGCATGACTAAGGTAAACATGACTAGGTAAGCATGACTAGGTAACCTAAACAACCTATATCAGGCTGTGCTGTATTAACTGAAGGAACTGGTACTCAAAATTCTTGTCATTGGGAGAACTCTCCAGTGAAGAACAGACAAATAAATGAACGCCGTTCCAAAAAAAAAAAAAAAAAATCCCACTAATTACACAAAAATGTCATATCTACTTCATATATAGAGGTGTAAAAGAGGGTTACCTTAAACGACTGTTAACAAACCAAACACTACGGGAAGCCAAAGAATTAGCTAGAAATTAAACCCCCTCCCCCGCGGAAAGACAGGCCACCGTACCTTCCCCTTCGGAGTCTGGCAACCGAGAGACACGAGGAGACCCAGCCGAGGATCATAAATGGCTGTGTTCTCGCCTCGACTTTATTTATGGTTCTTTTATATCATTCATCTTGTGTTTATATTGGATTCATTTATAAAGATTGTTATTTCGGAATTACTTTCGATTTTTTTTTTTGCTTAATTGTATTGTGGAACTTTGGTAAATCTAATGTGTTACTTGAGGCTGTGAAAGAAGCGGGAAATTCAAGTGTCATTGACAGTGTGCGACACGCATCAACTTCCCCTCTGCGAAAGCATTTCTCCTCGAGGCAACAGTGAGTGTCACATGCATCAATCGCTCATTAATGATATATACTTCATATATGCAGTGTGATGTGCTACAGCATTATATTGGTAAGTATACTAAAGTTCTATTTATCTATCTATACCCCGACGCCCTAATCCCGCACTGCTTCGACATGACATCATCAAATACCTGTACTGGCAAATATTTCATGGAAACTCTTCACTGAACCCAGATGATCTGTTTGCCCGTACTCTTTGCCCTACTACTCGGGGCCACCAGTTCAAGATTGCCCACTCCAGATGTCATCTTGACGTGCGTTAAGAGATTCTTCAATATCAAATGAGTATCACTCTGGAATTCCCAGCCCGACTCTGTTGTTTCAATACAGGACCTAGATTCTTTTAAAGCAGCTCTCACTTCCCATCTTGGTGACTCCATGTTCCAGTTCCATTAACTATATGATGATATTTCTTTCTTGTCCTCTTGCTATCTGCCCCTGTTCCCCCACTTCACTCTTCAGCAAGTAGTTACTTCCTAGTTGCATATGGTGCACCTTCCAGCCTATATCTTTGCTTTGTTCATTCTTACTTACTTCCTATTTTCTGTAGGCTGGCGCATCAGCAGTATGTGGCTTCCGTGGGCCCTACCTTTGGGCAAGCTCAGGGTCCGGGAAGCCCACCAGGTGAGATAACCAGGTGAGAGGGGTGTCTGCAGACAAAATGCCTCCAAGTCGCTCTGTCACCCACCATTTGACTGCCCTCCCTCCAACTCACTCCCCCTTCCCTTATATACCTCTCAGCTCCATCCTTCCACCTCATCCTCGGTCTCTCCCTCCCCCTCCCTCCCTCCACTTCACCCACATACATCCTCTTAGTCAGTCTTTCATTCTCCATTCTCTCCACATGTCCAAACCACCTCAGTGTACTTCTCCTAATTTTCTCGGTCACATCCACATCCACACCACAACGTTCTTTCACTTCATTTGTCAACCCGTCCCTCCATGTCACTCCACATGCTCCTCTCAGGTAACTCATTTCCACTGCTCTCACTCTTGACTTGTTCTCCTCTAGCAAGGTCCATGCCTCGCCTTCATACGTCAGGGTAGGGATCACAACTTCCATACTCACCTCCCTATTTCTCATCGCCACTTTCAGCGAACCAACAACTTTCCTTCCTTGCTGTGCCCTTTCAAGCACTTCATCCCCAAAACTTCCATCCTTACTCATCACACTCCCCAGGTACTTGAAAGCACTCACATTCTCCATATCCTCACCATCCAACCTCACTGTGCATTCTGTGACTTCATTCCTCTCAAACACCATAACTCTTGCTTACATTAACTTTCAGATTCCTCTTCTTACACACTGTCCCAAACTCATTCACCAAACCTTGCAACTCCCATTCATCTTCACTCAACAATACTGTATCTTCAGCAAACAGCAACACTGGAATCTTCCACACCTCACCCTCATCCATTAGAGCCACCCCCACATCCACTGCCCTAACTTGCACCTCCTTTACAACCCCATCCATGAATATATTAAACAGCCATGGAGACATCACACATCCCTGTTTTAGTCCCACATTTAGATCAAAGAACTCATTCAGCTCACCATCCACTTGCACCATAGCCCTAGCTCCCTTGTACTGTACATACTCTTCACAGCACTCAACAATTTCCCCTCCACTCCATATATTCTTAATACCTTCCACATACCTTGGTTATCTATTCTGTCATATGCTTTCTCCAAGTTACCCTTAATAAGTAGGCACTGCAGGATAGTATTCAGCGGTCTCTGTTGCTTTTCTAGTCAGCTGGAATCCATCTCTAGACACTCCACTATTATACTTACTGTTCATTTCTTGCTGTTCACTGGCCTTCAGCAGTCTAGTCACAATGTCAGATTGGTCTCCTGTTTTACCATTTGCATATAATTAGTTATTGCCTCCTAATTGGGGGAGGCAGTGGCCCAATCAGTAAAGAGGTGCCCTGCAGTCCTACCAGACCCAGGTTCAAATCTCCACTGGGGCAGGGAACAGTTTAAGGATTTGAATTTCATGAAATCAGACTTTACTGATTTTACATGTTGTAAAAATACCCCCGCTAATACCAATACACCAGTCCTGTATGAGACAGCCCTTGCATGTATTCAATATGAACGGTGGGTGTTAGTGCCAAAGTGGTGACATGTAGAGAGGTGTATGGTATGTAGGACTACTGGGCCTTGAGAGCAGGCTGTGAAGCCTATGCCCAGAGTCGGACAAAAAAAAGAAAAAATCCCTGCTCTGCTCACACTGTTGGCCCTGGTACTGGTTCAGAATTCATATGATATTAAAATGTCTCTGTTTCATTAATGGCCGTATGCTAAAAAGATAATTTGTGGGCTTCACAAATGAGGGAAATAATCTGAGGTGAAAATATTAGCTAATGTGGAGCAGGGCAGTGAAATAGTGGGGGACAGAGCGACTTGGAGGCGATTTGCTTGTGGACACCCCTTACGGGATTAAGGCATCTGGCAATAGATAGATAGATAATGGACAAAATATTCATTCATTCGTGCATTCTTTTAAGTTAGCATTTCCACATTGTCCAGTGCCAACACATTTCAGACTAACCAAGCATAAGGCTGTAAATCTCTTCATTATGAAGCTGATTATAGAGGATAAACAAAGCAAATCAGATGAATGACAAGCTATAACATCATGAACAGATAATCAGATAGAAGGAGACATAGGAAAAGTTTAATTTCATTTCATTTTTTAAAGGCTTCGACATGTTTGCATGCATTGGCACTTGTCATCTAATGGCAGCACTCCATGGTGCTTGATCTCTCGGAGCCTCCATATTCTGTCCCTTATTCCTGAGGTCACACTCAATGACCTGTCCCAGGTCTTTTTCAGTCTGCCTCTCACAACCATACCCCTAAAATTAATACATCTCACTTTCTGCACCCAACTGTCATCCCCTATCTTCTTCACATGCCCATACCATCTCAATCTACTTCTCCTCATTACAACACCAATACACTCCAGTCACATCCTACCTCTTAACTCTTCCATTGTAAACCTAGCCCTCCCAGGCCTCGCACCCATGGATACACTCTTCTTTTACTGCCCATGTCTCACTATCATACAGCATTACACTCCTAACATGTGCCACATACAAAGATCCCTTAGCGGAGAGGGAGAGTCCTCTCAGTGTCAGGAGAGGCAACAGCTCCTTGAACTTCTTCCAACCACTCCTCAAAGAGATAGCTCCCCACCTCTGGCACATAACATGTCTCCCAAATAAAACTCTTCCATACATTTGAGACTCACCAGCAAGATCAATCCTTTCATGCCTGAAAATGTCCACATGCTCTCCCCAACACACTGTACACATGAAATCAGCATTATCTCACAGTCTACCTCTAATACCATTACATCACTTATGCACCCACTTATCACAAACACTGAAAAAAGATCAAATTACTGTACTTTCCACGCCCTCGTGGCAAACCGCACATGGCCACTTTCCCTCTTCTTTGACAGTACTGCCACCAGCCTAAGATACCATCACCTTTGGTTTAACTGCATTTACTCTCAAGCCCTTGTGCTCCATAGCATTTCTCCACTTCCTAAAGCTTTCCAGCAAACAGAAAAAAAAAAATCTATCTATTGTATCTAACTGTCTATGGCTAGATGCCTTAATCTAGTAGGAGTGGCCACAAACAATTGCCTCCATGTTGCCCTGTCCCTGGCCATTCCACTGTCCTCAACCCAGCTTACATCCCCCTCTCTCATATACCTCTCCACTCCACCCTTCCATCTCATCCCCGGTCTCCCCCACATCTCACTTACATACACTCTCCTTATTAGCCTTTCATTCTCCATCCTCTCCATATGGCCAAACTTATCTATCTATCTATTGCTAGACACCTTAATCCTGTAAGGGGTGACCACAAACAAATTGCCTCTGTGTCTCCCTGTCCCCTGCCATTTCACTGCCCTGCTCCCAGCTCACACCCCCTCTCTCTCGTATACTGTACCTCCCCATTCCATCCCTCCATCTCATCCTCCTGTCTCCTCCTCCACCTCACTCCTCATTAGTCACTCGCTCTTCATCCTCTCCACATGGCCAAACCACCTTAATGTGTTTCTGCTTTCTATCACATCCACATCCACACCACAACACTCCTTTACTCCCTCATTTGTCAGTCTGTCTCTCCATGTAACTCCACATGCTTCTCTCAAATAACTTATTTCCACTGCTCTCACTCTTGACTTGTGTCCTTCCAACAAGGCCCAAGAGTTGGTATCACAATACTATCGTGCTTCTGTGCTCACTTCCCTATTTCTTACCGCTGCTTTCAAAGAACCAGCAACCTTTCTTCCTTGTTGTAACCCTTCAAGCACTTCACCCTCCAAACTTCCATCCTTACTCATCACACCACCCAAGTATTTAAATGCACTCACATTTTCCATTTCCTCATCATCCAACTTCACTGTACATTCAGTGACTTCGTTTCTCATGAAGACCATAATTTTACTCTTCCCTATATCCACTTTTAGATGCTGTTTCTTACACACTCTCTCAAACTCATCCACCAAGCCTTCCGGTTCTCCTTCATCTTCACTTAACAATACAGTATCATCTGCAAACAACAGTACAAGAAGTTTCCAAATGCTGCCCTCTCTCATTAGGGCCACTTTAATATCCACAGCCCTACCTTGTATCTCTTTTGTAACCCCATCCATATAAAGATTGAACAACCATGGAGACATGACACATCCTTGTTTCAATCCAACATTCAGATAGAAAAATTCACCTCCGTTCACTATCCACACGCACTGCAGCCTTTGTGCCCTCATGCATGCTCTTTACAGCATTCAACAACTTCCCATTTACTCCATATATTCTTAATATTTTCCACATTCCTTGTCTATCCACCCTGTCATATGCTTTCTCCAAATCCATGAAGGCCGCATATAACTTCTTTCCCTTTTCCAGAAACTTACAGCACAATACTCCTTCACTTCCTCATTTGTCAATGTGTCTCTCCATGTATCTCCACATGCTTCTCTCAACTAACTCATTTCCACAGTTTTCACTCTTCACTTGTGTCCTTCCAAGAAGATCCAACCTTCGCTTCCATATGTTAGAGTTGGTATCACAATGCTATCTTGCGGCAACTTTTTTACTTCCATGCTTATTTCCCTAGTTTTACCACTGCTTTCAAAGAACCAGCAACCTTTCTTCCCTCTTGAACCCTTTCAAGCATTTCATCCACTAAACTTCCATCCTTTCACATCACACTACCCAAGTACTTACATGGACTCATAATTTCCATTTCACCATCCAGCCTCACTGTGCATTTAGTAACTTCATTTCTGTCAAAGATCACAGCTTTATTCTCCTCTATATTCACCTCTAGGTTCCGTTTCTTACACACTCTCCTAAACTCGTTCACCAAGCACTGCAGTTTCTCTTTGTCTTCAGTTAAGAATACAGTGTCTCTGCAAACAACAATACAGGAAGTTTACAAATGCTGCCCTTTGTCATTAGGGCTGCTCCTATGCCATACCTTGTATCTCTTTTATAATCCCATCCATATACAGCTTGAACAACCATGGTGAGATGACATCACTGTTTCATTCCAACATTCAAACAGAAAAATTCACTCAGTTCACCATCCATATGTTCTAAGTGAATTTTTCTGTCTGAATCACCATCATTATTATTACCATCCTGACCTTTCTTCCACTTAGAATGTGGAGGTAGGATCTACAAATGAGAGGGATGGAGGATGACAAATGGTGCAGAGGGTGAGAGATCTGAAATTTCAGGGTGGAGTGCAGAGAGGCAGACCAAAAAAGACTTGGGATGAGGTCATACAATGTGTCCTTGGGGTTAAGAAACTGAACAGAGATGCTACTAGAGATTGAGCAGTGTCGAGAGCACCATTAGGTACTCAAGGCCGATGCATGCATGTTGGAGCCTTTATAAAAGGAAAAATGAGCAAAAAGGACCATCAACAGCATATCCTGTAAATTGTGCCACACATTCATTCACACAACATTGAAGACCTGGGAATCCTAGCTTGCATCTCACTAACCTAACCATCACTCCTTTGCTATTTATCTATACTGATACACTTCTCAGACACTTACTATACTCTTTTTGCTCTAAATTGGCCCAGATTTTTGTCCTTTTGCAGCTTAGTTCGTGTAGCTCAGCGCCAGAAAAGACAATGCTACAGCTCTTTATCCTTCTCATATCACTCCTTCATGGCTAGCACCACATTCTAGTGTTACTCTATTGCTATAACTCAGTACAGTACTCGTATCCAAGACAGAGAACTGGCAATTTTAGGTCAAGTTAGAGAAAACTGAGCGATAGTTCTCCAGCCTCATCAGTTTCCATACCGCACCTCTCTTTCTCACACATCATAATCATCATCCTGACTTTTTTTTTTAATCCCTAAATGGGGTAAGGCAGGGTCCAGAAAGCAAGAAAAATAAAAGCAAAAAAGCCAATGCAGGGCAAACTACTCACCAGACTGCCCAATTATATAGGTCTCACTCTCATTCGCTCATCATTCAAGTCCTCACATTCCTGACTCCATCTCACAGCTTCAAAGGAAAAATTAAAGAAAGCATTTTATTTACTGCATGTATTTTAGATTCATATAAATATACAGTATTTTGATTAACAGACAACAGTACAAAGACACAAACATGACACCTCAACATATCAGAAAAAGAGTATCAGTATTTGGGTATTATTCTTCCACTCTATACTATATTCCTCCTTTCAGCTGTACAAATATAAATGCTGTACACTTAACCATTTTTAAAATTAACAGCTGTCTGGATGTTGCTATTCCCCACCCTGCCCTAGGGTGGGAAAGGAGGTCCGGATGATGATGAACAGCTCCATCATTTCTTACTCCATTTAGCTCTTATTATGTTTGGATTTAAATATTATAAAAATTCTAGGGTAATTCAGTACTGTACAGATCACAAAAAATCTTGTCAATCATAAATACAGAGTTCACAAATAGTGTACAGTATTACATGCCACAGACCAGGCAGTGTACAAATAAAACCCCTATACAGTACAATCTTCTAAATCCAAACACCTGATTTCCCAAAACCTCCACATTCCTAAACATTTTTTCACATCAGCTCTCACACAATCAATGAATATTTGAAGGAAAAGTTTATTTCTTTAGCTCCTACTTTAATATGACAACATACAGTAGTACCAATACTGTACATGGGTCGTCATTGCATTTACTGTTCATGGTACAATACTGCTGGCCACTTTTTTTGCATGATTTTCTCATATTTTTCATCATGATTCTACTTTCCAAAATATTCCAATTTAAAGAAAGCCATTGGAAAAAAGGCACTTTGGATTTGGGAGTTTGTAGTGTATTTGAATTTTACAGATTTTTGAGTGGATCTATAAATAAGGTGGGAGGTTGTCAAGTGGTAAAGTATTATTTTTCAACTTGAAATGTGGCGAAGGGAATAGTTTGTGAATTTGAGTTTTGCCTTTGTTAACCTGAAATATTCACAAATAAATGGGTGAGGAAGAGGTGTTTAGAGATCTTTCCAACCAGGAGGACTGTGAGTGATATTCTCATCAGTTTGGTGGGTTTTCTACCACATTTTCCTTGATGATTTATTTGTCATACTAATCAGTTTAATTGTACCTAACAGAGATATGCATTCCTTTTAAGCCTATCCTGTTACTTAATGGCAGAATAAGATAATGTAACATTCATACATCATAACATGTTTTACCACCCATCTCCTATACTAACTCCGCATTTGGTATGGACAGGCTGCATATTCTTTTCTTTCTGTCAGGTGAGAGTAAACCTTCTATAAACATTAATTTTCTCTTGTATGCTGCTGGTATCATTTTAATATCAATATAGTTTACATACAACATTGCAGAAGCTTAAGTGGATAATACTGTAATGGCTTCATCAATCACAATTTTACTGCTGCTAAACGGGATGACTCGTAAATTGTGCTCCACTAGAAACTCACATGGCCATATCTTGTGTTACGGAGATGGTGCAGTCAGATACTGTGGATGTGGATGTAGCAGTGGGAGCAGGAAATGAACAAATGATGCAGGCTAGATACTGATAACAGTGACTGAGCTGTCCCCATAACCCACAATAAACAGCCTGGCTGAGTGGAAGTGGAGTGGTATATAATATGGGCTGCCCAGCATATAACATGCTAAAGAACACCAATATGCCATATACAGAAATAAAATGGTGGGAAAGAGGTGTTAGGGAGGGTCCCTAGCTGATAAGAACACAGACCCATGGCCCAATGTCCAAGCTTCCTTCCCCCTTGCTTCATTTTTCCACCTGTTAATTGTATGCTCTTTTACCTGCTAACTGATTACATAACCTATTTTAATTCTTTATCATTTTTTCAACATCAGATTTTGTTATAAACTCTGGCTGTACGTGAAGTCTACCATACTCACTAAATTTATATATCTCTTGAAACCTGTGGTTGGTTATTCTTAGATACATAATAACTCAGAACAATTACTCTCCTATAGATATTCAGGTATTTTGCCTACTGTATTTGAAAAAAAAAAGTACTTATACAATGAGCATCTAGCTTATATCTATAAATAAATTACAAATTGATGACATAAAGAAGTAAAGAAGAAGCAAAGAAGTAAGAACTAGCTTACAAAAGTACTGTCAGCAAACAAAGAAAATTGTGCCTGATCACGGTGTTTAAAAAGTTATCATTTGAAAGCTTTCCACTCCCTGCACCCATTTATTCAACTTGTATTGGACAATCCTAAGTGTTATTTGGTCAGCTGGCCCAGTGAGTATGGTATGATACTGCAAACATTTTTGGTACCTGCATATAAATCATACAAAAATATCAAATCAAAGTAAAACCCAACTTAAAGATGAGGTAACGATAGATACTGTAGTGAGGTACTTAGCATAAAGCAATGTCAAAATTCATTTACATAATACCTTATGATTAGTGTGTTGTGTCAATTTGTCAATATAAACTTGAGGATTCTTATATCTATGGTATATACTGTACAGCTGCAAACATTAATATCCCTCCACTCTATTACAAGAAATAATCAGACAGCAAGCAATGACCTTTAAGTCCCAGTATTGCAAATTTTGAAGAGCCATAAACTGCACAATATACTGCATCAGAGTCTCATACCATACGGTAATTGTTCATTCATTCAATCCTACGATGCCCCATGAGGAGCATAGAAGCCCAGGGCTAGGCAAGTTGGTCCTGATATTTAAGATGACAGCGATCAGTCTCACTCATCCCTGAGTGGCATTACGAGGGCAATAAACCCCAACCACCCCTTAGATATAAACCTTCACCGGCTCAATCCGATTGGAGTGCCGTAATTACCCACTAAACCACCAGGTGCCAAAATTTGGTTATATGGTTACCAACCAGTGTAGTAAATGGTTTCCAGGTGTACACAAAACCATTTGACTTGTCACTCAGTGTAGAGTAACCCACAGGCAGGAGGAAGAGGAAAGAATGAAGGAAAGAAAGACTGAAGAGGGAATGTAAAGTCACTCATAGGCAGAAGGATGAGGAAAGAATGAGGAAAAGAAAGACAGAAGAGGATGGAAGAAGGATGGAGGACAGGAAAGGGCAGACACCCAAGGGCAGCACTACATCAAGTGAGTGCATGGTGAGTGCCCCCACCTATAATTGTTCAACAGCTGGTAATTAACCCACTGAGTATGGGGATGTCTGTTTCATTTTACTCTTGACATGTCCTGACAATTATTATTATTTAATTTTTTTCAGAATACAACAGAATTTTTAAAACCTGAGGAGTTAGATATGGCCCCTGTAGGCTCTGTCAATATGAAAGTCTTTTCCTAAGTTAATTAAAATCATGTGGCAGCAGCATGAGTACACTAAAATAGGCCATAAAGGAATTAAAGTGAAGTGATATTACTGTACACAACTGTCCATTCTGTAGAAAGTCTTACATAAAGGATAAATACTCTTTCTTATAAAAATCTCACTTCTTGTAAAGGGATTGTTTGCAAGTGACAAAAACATAGCTTAAGTATTTCTATGACTCTTCCTGTCATTGCTATAATCATTCATGCTCTTAAATTAATCCTAACTTGGCCTAACACCAATATCACAGAATAGGAGTCTTTTATTTATTTTTTTTTTTATTCAGTCAAACTTTGTAGCTTTGACTTCATTTACATTTCTCTAACCTACCCACCTGTCAGCCGCTCAAGAAGAATGCCTTTCCCTATTCTTTTTCCTTACGGAGCCTTTTCCCTTTGTATATCTTAGCTCTCTTTGTTTTTTACAATTTACCATTTCCAAGCACTTTTTCTTTCCCAATTTCTATCGTCATTTTAATACATTTTCTTTTCTTTTCATTGGCCAATTACATTTTGTTTACCTTTTTCTAAGCACCACCAGACAACATTTTCTTAATTACTGTCAACATCAACCAATTACATTTTATCATTCTACTTTCATTATTTTCACACAATTTTTTCTCTGAACACATTTTCTTTCCCATTACTTTTATCATCAACTAAACACATTTTCATTAGGTTATGTTTATTCCCAGCACAAAGCAAAAAATTTGTCTCTTTCCTTCTTGTTACTTAATTTTTTCCTCTCTTTTTCCCCTGTCATATCCTTTTCCTTCTTTCTCACCACTTGTTTGATTGTTTTTCATCCCTTTTCTTTTCTTTGCCCTCCTTCCCTCACTCTCTCTTTCCTTCCTTTTCCTCTCTCTCACTTTCTCCTCCTTTTCTTCACCACTTCTCTCCCTCTTATCACACTTCATCTATGTGTCTCTTTTTATCTCCTCTCTCCTTACTCCCTCCCCCTTTCTCTCTTTTTTACTTCCTCCTCCTTTCTCATACTCCCCCCTCCCTCCTCTTTCCTAACTTCCTTCACTTTTCTCTCTCATCTCCTTTCTCTTAAATTTTTTCTCCCTCTTTTGCTTCTCTCTTCCCCTCTCTAACCCTTCCCCTCTTCTTGCTCATCTCCTTTCTCTAACTTTTTTCTCCCTCATTTTTTTTACTTCTCCCCCTCTCATCAAACTTCGAGCTGTTCTGAGAGGGAGTCCAGAAAAGAGTCTCCGCTGATGATCTTTGTTGTAGCGATAACATACTCGGGGCCACCTGGTGAAAAGAATACAGCATTAACATATCATCATCATCATCATCAATCATCACTACCAAAACCATCATTATTATTTTCACCATCACTATCACCATTATTACCATCATCATTATCACCACCAAAATTAATATCAACACCACCACTCTTATCACCATTACCATCATCAACAGCACCATTATTACCATCATCATTATCGTCATCAAAATCATCATCATCATCACCATCATTAATGTCAACACCATTACCATCATCCACCATCAGCATCACCATTGTTACCATCATTATTGTCATCATTATCATCACCAAAATCAACATCATTACCACCACCATCATCATCATCAGTGTCATCACCATTATCATTAGTCTAACTACTGTACCTCTCACCTTGTTCGCCGCGTGTGGACAGGAATCGCAGTGCCGCTATCTCTGAGTACGTACAACCTCCAATGAAGAAGACCAATGCTGTGCCGGCCTCACCTGCGCTACTCACAGACCCTCCTGACCCTCCTGGGGGGGGGGGGGAGAATAAGGTTAGTGGGAGCTTAACGACATCATTACACTACAGGGAGTATCATTACAACTTAGAAAATGAAAGTGTCAGCAAGCCCCAAAATTTCTAAGGTCATTTTGGAGAGAGAGAGAAAAAAAATGATGGTGGTATTAAAATTTACCTTCTTCCCTCATGCAAATTTTTAAGGTCACTTTTGAAACAACTGTAAGTGCTGGATGGAGTCAGCCTGTATCCCATGTTACTGAGTGAAGGCAGAAATGATACAGAAAAGTCAGACATATTATATCATAATTACCTGCTACAAAACTTACTGTAAAAAACTGGATGCTTGTCTGTGTACCTTAACATTCTCAGTTTTAGTAATTTGGTCCTAAGTACTTGTTATAAGCCATCTCTCTCTCTCTCTCTCTTTCTTTTTCTCAAGCAGGTCTTTAGTATACTGTATCATAAGAATTTCCTAGTTTTTTTTTTTTTATGTGTCCAACTCTGGGCATAGGCTTCACAGCCTGCTATCAAGGCCCAGCAGTCCTCCTACATACCAACACCTCTACATGTCACCACTTCGGCGCTAACACCCACTGTCCATATTGAATACATGCTAGGGCTGTCTCACAAAGGACTGGTGTATTGGTATTAGCGGGGGTATTTTTACGACATGTCAGCGGGTCTTCTGGTAGATCAGTAAAGCCTGATTTAATGAGATTCGAATCCTTAAACTGTTCCCTGACCCAGCGAGGATTCGAATCTGTGTCCGTCGGGACTGCAAGCCACCTCTCTACCGATCGAGCCACTGCCTAATAAAGATCCACACCTACCTATTAAACTGACCTGCCCATTTCCCACAATATACAGTACAGTATCACTTGTATGTAAGCTGTGACATTTAATCCATTAACTGCAGCATTATGTTTCATGGTTGATCCCTCCATGCACAAAAAAATGGGATTTTTTTTTTCTCAAAAATAATTTTTGCTCTTATAAATGAAAGATTGCATGGAAAAGAATAAGAAAACAAAATATGAGTTCATTATTTACTTTAGTCTGGCCGTGGTACGCTGTTTATGGACATTTGGGTGAAAAATGTTGCGTGCATTTAAAAAAGAGAGAGAGAGAGAGAGCTTGATCATATGATGTACGCAGCAGTCGCACGCTATTCTTCATATGATGTATGTAGCAGCTATCGGGTTAAGAAACCATCCTTTATGTATTAAAATGACTGCCTGTATATCTGTAGAGATAAGGCAGTAACAGTATCAGTAACAGTTAATCCCATGTTACCTACTTTGGAATGTAAGGGCCCAAGCTAGGATACCAAAGTCCACAATATTTAACCCTTTCACTTCATTTTTTTTTTTTTTTTTTTGTGGGGAGGGGTGGGGGCTGGATGTCCCACACATGGGGGTTTTGAGATATATAAAGGGAATTGATGATAAAATATTCGATATAAAAAAATAAACCATAATTTCCTGAATAAAATGATGCCTAACATGATGTAAAGAAAATAATAATTACCTGTGTGGTGAGCTGTCAAAACCTGTGGTGTTGGAGCACCTCCACTGCCAGACGTATTCCATTCAGTATAATGATGAACTCAGTTCCCCCCCCCACTCTCACTTTCATCTGACAACATAATCTGAGCGATCAGACATCGCTTCCATCAGATCCAGGTAAGCTGCTGCGACAGCAAAACATCTCATACCACATGCCTCAACATACTTCTCGTACATGATAAAAATAATAGACAATAAAACAGTCCTCCCATGATGGCAACTCCTAAGTCCTCCCACCTCCTGATACTGAACCACTATTGGGCCCCCAGTACTGGCGTGTAAATATAAAAGTCCAAAACATGTATATGTGCCACCCAATGGCTACAGGCATTTCCATGGTGGCACGATGATGTGCCACCTGATGTGAAAGGGTTAAGGTTAGGAAGTTAACTTATGCCCCTTGGTTATTTTACACGATAGAAAAGCCTTAGTCATCTGAGCGATATTGATAATTTACAATTGTTACCTGACTTAATCATTAATCCATCAGGCACAACTGCCGATTCCATATTATCCTTCTAAAGAAGCCAAGAAGAGTATGAGGCCAAACTACCATGGTTCAAATAATTTCAGCTTTTAGAGAGGTACAGAAGTGTTGTGGTGTTGCTTTGGATGTTATTAGAAGTACCTTGAGGTGATCTGGTCATATGGAGAGAATACAGAATCAGAAACTGACTAGAGGTGTGTATGTGAGATACAGGTATGGAGGAAGGGGACACTGAGAGTAAGATGGACAGCTGGGGTGGAGAAGTGTGCCTGATGGAGAAGGACAGCTGAGATGGAGACAATCTGTTTGTGGCCATTCATTCCAGTATTAATCATGTAATGCCAGTAAGTATACTGATCATCTACCTTTAATGTACTGTATTGTTGTACTGTAGTCTCAGTCCATCCACCTCAGAGGGGCTGATATGAGACTGCTTGCTGTTTATTTGCAAGTTGCATTATAGTGTTGTTGTGGTGGTTTTGCCATGTGGTGCGGATGGACAGCGAGAGACTTACAAGGAGAGTGTATGTGAGTGAGACGGAGGGATGGAGAGAGAGGGGGAGGCAAAGGATGGGATGGAGTGGAGAGGTATATGAGAGAGGGAGGTGTGGACTGAGGGGAGGGCAATGAAGTGGCAGGGGACAGGGAGACATGGAGGAGATTTGTTGGTGGCCACTCCTTACAGGATTAAGGCATCTGGCTATAGATAGAGATAGATAGATTATTGTGTGTTAGTGGACTGCAGGTTGAATTCAAGAGGTGGCAAGAGGTTGTTATATTATGTAAATACTGCCAGGGATATTGAGTGGTCATCTGTCTGTCTCTCTATTGCAGATAGATAACCACTCTGTGTCCCTGACAGCATTTGCATAATAAAACAACCTGTAGCCGCCTCTTGAATTCAAACTGAAGTCCACTAACACACTGTAATGCATATAGTAAATAAACAACAACCAGTCTCATATCAGCCCCTCTGAGGTGTATGGACTGAAGCTAAGGGTACAGCAATACAGTACATTTAAGGGTAGATGATCAGTGTACTTACTGCTTTACATAATTAAAAAAAAAAATTCAGTGACCTCTTGGTTATAAATGTAAGAGCATGGAAGGCCACTGCTTAACTACGATTAGTTTATTTTCATACGATGGAATTGGAATTCGGTGATTCTGATGAATCTGAGATAAGATGTAAAATTGAATCTCCTTGGTTTCTGGTCAAATCAACCCCCAATCTGACAAAACTCTCACTTTGTGAGTAATAAATTGTGCGTGCAAGAATTTTGATGAGCCTTAGATAAGAGGTTGGACTGAATCTCCTTTGTCTCTTTTTCATATCAACCCCCAGTTTGACAACACTTTGCCATTTACTGAGCTGATAAGGAATATGAATCTTTGTCATCAGAAAAAATACACTACAGCTATGATATTCTAACTGCTAGACCAGTTAACAGGGTACGTGAACTACAGTACCAAAATGTCCACCCAACCATCTGTCTAGAGCACATAGGATTATGCCTAAGCAATTCAATCCGAACTTTTAAGGTTAAAACCTGTTACTGACCCTTGACTAACGCTAAGTAAGCAACTGGCCACAACCACTCCTCTGACTTAATCTTAACAGACTACATCTGGTTGAAGCACAAATCAATACATTTCTCAACAGATACATACGTCTATGCCTAAGTGCCTTGGGCAGCTGTTGTGTCTCCGTGAGTGTTGGTCCTGGCAACAGTGATAACACCCCTGTTATTGCCCTCCATCCCGGCCCTCCCAGGTACTCCACCAGACGACAGCTTAGTGGTGCATATCTGTTGAAAGAAGTATTAATATCCAGGCTCATGTTTTCACTTTGCAGTACGGCAGCCTGAGGCATCCCTAATACTGCTTATATATACATTTTTTAAGGAACTGGCCATGCATGCAAGTGTGAATCTCTATCCATATACTAATGGCAACTTTCCGCCTTGTTCAGTTTCTGTCATTCTCTCCTGATAGCCCTACACCCAATACGTCTTTATGTCCACAATATTTAAGGGTAAGGTAAGTAAATATAAGTCCTTTCATAAACAGGCATACTAGGTCTGTTCAGAAAGTACAAATAATGGAAAGAGGGATGACATTGGTAATGAATGGTGATGGATGGAATATCTCAAATTTGTTGTATGCTGATGATGCAGTACTACTTACAAATACCAGACAAGGGCTTGGCAAATTAGTGCAGAGTTTTGCTGATGTCTGTGAGCATCATGCCTTAAGAGTAAATGTAGAAAAGAGTAAAGTGATGGTTATGGAGAGAGAAGGTGACTCCCAGTGTGGTGTTACAGTGAATGGAGAGAGACCGGAACTGGTGAGAGAGTTCAATGTAGCTGACCTTAGACTATAAAAGAAAATAAATAGCTAACTTGTTGAGCTAGAACACTATTCCCCCTCAAAGTATGCCCTTTTGACTTGATTCACGAAGCCCAGTGTTATTTCCACTGCCTAAAACATTTTTCAAAGTCAGTTTTCGGTATTTCCTGCAGGTGCTTTGTCACATTCGTCCTGATCTCTTCATCTGTCTCAATTTGGGAACTCTTCAGTGGAGTTCTGAGCTTGGAGAATAACCAAAAGTCACATGGAGCCATGTCTGGTGAGCAGGGAGCCTGCTGGACCTGCAAGATCTTGTACTTGGCCAAAAATTCCTGAATCAGTTAAGAAGTATGTACAAAGTCATTGTCATGGTGCAACTTCCATTTGCCACTTTCCAAAGGTCTGGTCTCTTCCAATGAACCGCGTCACAGACGGATAACGTTGACGTAGTTATATCTGTTGACAGTCTGACCTTCTGGCGCGTATTCGTGATGCACAACACCATGTTAGTCTGAAAAAAAACTGTCAATATGTGAATGCATTTCACCTTGATGCAGACCTGTTATGCTTTTTTCAGCCAAGGTGACTCTGCATGCTTCCACTGGGACAACTGTGCTTTGGTTTCTGGGTCATACCTGTACACCCAAGTGTCATCTCTAGTGATAACAGTCTTCAGAAAGTCTGGATGGCAATTTGCACACTACAACATGTCTTGAGCAACGTTCATCAGGAAGAAGAGATTATGACGAATACGACAAAGCACCTGCAGTGGAAAGAAAACCAGGTTATGTGTGTCAAGTTGGAAGTGGCTTACTTTGAGGTGGATTAGTGTTCTAGCTCAACAGGTTAGCTATTTATTTTTTTTGGAGCCTAAGGTTGAATACTTTCTGAGCAGACCTCATATGTTCACACCTTGCTGGTTTATGCCAATGATATACACATACTCAAACACACACAAATTGGAACCAAGCCAGTGGAACTCTGCCACTTTCACATACATCACTCTCACTACAGGCACCTCTTCTTGACTCAGTGTGTATTGGTCAGCAAGGGGAAGGCTGATACTGGTTAACACTGTCCCCATGGTAAAGGTCAGGTTCTGCAATAGGCCTTATATGGGCTGATACAAATTGGTTCACACTACTACATCCCTGTGCCATAAAAATATAAAAATCCTCCACTCCCTCCAGTTAACAACAAGCGATTTGAACCTGTGTATAACACATGACCTTCTGTAGATAACGCACGCGTCATAGGTATAAATAGTTGTAGTCAAAATACAACAGTTATGTACACCAGGAAACCATTTACTACACTGGGTGGTAACCATATAACCAAATTATGGCACCTGGTGGTTTTGTGTGTAAATAAGGTGCTCCAAATGAATTAAGCCTATGCAGGTTTATATTCAAGAGGTGGTTGAGAGTTACTGCTCACGCAATGCCACTCAGGGATGAGTGAGGCTGGTCACTCTCATCTTAAATGTCAAGACCAATTTGCCTAGCCCCAGGCTCCTATGTTCCTCATGGGGCAACACAGGGTTAGATGATGATGATGATTTGAAGGAGTTGTATAACAATACAGTCAAGGGACACTTGCCCGGAATGCACATAAGCCATATCTGTTGGATCATGTTCGCTGACATCATCAACAGTGAGGTGGAGTGTCTTGCGTGCGGTGGGGTAAGGTGAACGTTGTTGCTGGGGGTATAGGAGGCCAGCGCTGCACAAGTTCTCCAGGGTCAGTACGTGGTGGAACCCGTATGTGTGTAGGATGTCACGCCGATAATGGTCCAATACACGAGGTTTTAGACCACCGTTAACTGCACACTGCAGGCACATTAACCTCAAAACCTAAAAAAAAGTGTTAGACACAAAGTATATATTTTCAGTCTCCACATAAAGTCAGCATCAGCCCTCTATGTGAAAAAATGTGCTACACTAGGCTTGTATATAAACAAAATCAGTGTATATGGACTTTTTTAACTTATAATAAACCAGATATGTCTACCAAATCTCTGGCCTGACCCCAATATGCCCTCTAACATCCTCTATGACCCCCAACCAGATACAGATATGCTTCCTTAGGACACAGTCTACTGTACAGTATATAGGTAAAGCACTACAGCCACTGTGCACTGTGAATTTGTGCATCCTGAGCCCATGCATATGGAGGAGTGTTGATGCAATTTTGCTCTCTGTACTCCCCTTCGGTGGTTTGTTTGTTTATACAGGCTCCAACATGTTTACGTGCATCAGTCTTGGTCACCTCATGACAGCTCTCCATGTTGCTTAACCTTTAGCAGCCTCTCTAGACAGTTCCTTATCCTTGAAGTTACACTCTATGACCCTGTCCCAAGAGGCTTTAGCTCTATTTACAGGACCGCTGGATACAGCAATGTCCTGTAGTATCATGGATAACTGTGTGACTGATAAGGAAAACACTCAAATATTTCCCCAGTCTATGACATGCAACCACTGCTTTACAGTCCAGGTTCCTACTTCAGTCAAGGCATGAACAGATTAAGAAAACATACATACATATGGTACATCATCTAATCCTGTGTTGCCCCAAGAGGATCGTAAGAGCCAAGGGCTAGGCAAGTTGGTCCTGACATTTAAGATGAGAGTGACCAGCCTCACTCATCATGAGTTGCATTAAGTGAGCAATAAACCCCAACCACCCCTTGGATATAAACCTACACAGGCTCAATCTAGTTGGAGCACCTTAATTACCCACTAAACCACCAGATGCCATGGTTTGATTATATGGTTACCACCCAACATAGTAAATGGTTTCCTGGTGTACAAAAAAAACATCTGGCTTGTCACTCAGTGTAGAGTCACCCATTGGCAGAAGGAAGAGGAGAGAAAAAAAAAGAAAGACATATGAGTAAGGAATGAAGACAGGAAAGAGCAGCCACCCAAGAGCAGCACTACATCAAGTGAGTGGATGGTGAGCACCCACACGTACCACTAATTCAGTTCAAAAGTCCTTTGGTCTGTGGGCTGGGTATGTTATTAATTATACTTTCACCTAAGGGTATGGTATTCCGTGAATGTTGGTGTGCATCAGGGGTCAGTTTTGAGTCCCCTGTTGTTTATCATGGTGCTTGAAGCCCTTTCACATGACTTCAGAGATGGACTCCCGTGGGAGATGTTGTATGCTGATGATTTGGTGTTGACTGCAGAGAGAGAAAAGGAGGCGGAGGAAAGATTTAAGAAGTGAAGAGATGGTATGGGACACAAGGGCTTAAGGGTAAATGTAGATAATACAAAAGTGATGATATCTAGGGTTGGTGGCGGTACATTCAGAGGAGAGGGAGAGTGGCCATGTGCAGGTTGCCAAAATGGTTAGGGAAGTAATTCCATCTTGTGTAGTATTTGTGATAAATGGGTGCACAAGAGATGTAGTGGTATTAGAGATAGACTGCGAGATAATGCTGATTTCATGTGTGCGGAGTGTCGGGGAGAGCAGGTGGAGATTGTTAGGCGTGAGAGGATTGAACTTGCTGGTGAGTCTCTTGAGTGTGTGGAGGAGTTTTGTTATTTGGGAGACATGTTATGTGCCGGAGGTGGGGCTGGAGTTAGCTCGGTTGCTAGGGTGAGAAGTGGTTGGAAGAAGTTCAGGGAGCTGTTGCTCCTTGAGAGGACTCTCCTTACGTGCTAAGGGGTCTTTGTATGCAGCATGTGTTAGGAGTGTGATGCTGTATGGTAGTGAGACCTGGGCAGTAAAGGAAGAGGATATTCGCAGGTTTAAACGTACAGAAATGACAACGATTAGGTGGATGTGCAGTGCGTCCCTGGGTGCAAGGCCTGGGGGGGCTGGGTTTATTATGGAAGAGTTGAGAGGTAAGATGGGACTGGAGTGTATTGGTGTTGTGATGAGGAGAGGTAGGCTGAGGTGGTTTGGACATGTGGAGAGGGTGGGGGATGATAATTGGGTACAGAGGGTGAGAGGTGTTAATATTGGGGGAAGGGTTGGGAGGGGTAGACCGAGAAAGACATGGGACGAGGTCATTAAGTGTGACTTAAGGGTTAAGGGACTGAACAGGGAGGCTGCCAAAGATCGAGCAGCATGGAGAGCCGCCATTAGGTGACCAAGGCAGACGCATGCATGCATGTTGGAACCTTAAAAAACGAAACGAAACGAAACGAATTTCTCAAATGCCACACTTTTTTTAATATTTTTTTATTATTAATAAATTTCTTTGTTAGCTAATGGCCACCTTCTGTAAAACTAAGGTACTCACTGTGTTAAGAGGTTCTTTTAAAACTAAGGTACTCACTGTGTTAAGAGGTTCTTTCTGTGCAATGCAGTCCTCTATAAATGGGTTAACCTTGTCTGTGTCAATGCCCTTGAGGAACTCCTGCTCCATCTGCAGTGCTGGTCGGAAAAGTCCTGAGGCTATCTGCTCCTGCAGCAGTTCTGCGATGGTTGTGTCTGAGGAGGGAAGCTGGCTAAAGGGCTCACTAAAAAAATTATGGAGACTATTTTTTATTTTTTCTGTCTGCTCCTAATGCAATTTAATGCAGTTTTGTAAAAGTTATGTCTGGGAAGGGAGGTTGGTTGAGGGACAAGTTATAGAATGGGGAAGAGTAACTTTTAATTCTTTTGAGGAACATGGTAAGGAATAGGTATACACTACACTGGTATGTATTACCATAAAGTTACATAGCCTATACAGTACTGTACTATGTTTATGCTTATGTTTAGAACTTACTAACCATGCTACCATGTGTAGGTCCTTTCACCTGAGAACATCTCTCCATGTGTTGTGATCTTAAGCCATTTCCTTACTCAATCCCCTATCCACAAGGTCTCCATGTAGAAATTCACCTCAGATATACATCTGTGACCCTCCTCAGCCAGTCATCCTCCTCCCTCATTGCAGCATGTCCAAACCATTTCCATTTACCACTCTGCATCACCTCTCTGTTCATTACATCCAATTCCAATTCTCTTTCATCCCTAACTATGCTTTCATTTACTTACAGACGGTAACACTGCTTGTACTGGTTCATCTCTGGCATCATGAACACAAACTCCTTAATCCCTTGAATCCAGTTTATTCTGGATACTTCAATGCAATTTTATTCAACTTTAGAAATGTCACTAAGAATGAAAGAGTAAGTGAATGCTATATCTAGTCTCTCATTCTTGAAAACTCTCTCTTAGGCTGAGTTGAAATACCTAAAGATAGCAAGAATAAAATAAAAAAGACCACTGTATAATTGGGGCTAAAAACCAATTCCAGCCTCTTGCCTCTCGCAAGCATAGTTTATTTACTCACGCGTGGTGACACTCTGTTTATACTGCTCCATCTGTGGCATCCTGGATACAAACTGCTTCAGCTCCCCAACTGTTTTGGCCGCGTGCCGCTCCTCATATTGCGCCACGACCGACTTGGCATGCCGTGAGAGTCTTGGACCCACCGCAGAGAAGTTGCAGTCTCTTATCTCCGCATACAGAGCCTCTGAGGCAGAGAGGTGGATGGATTTGGTCTCGAGAATGATGGGGTCCTCAGGGAACTCAGAGGATGATTTGGCTGGGGAGTTGTTGGATGTGCCAGCCTGAGCAAACTTCTCTCCTGGTAGCTTGACTGTGCCTGGTGTGGGGAAGGAAAGGAGGCTTGGATCTATTTATTTCACTGTACTTTGTTACTGATGGTTTTCTCTCTCTCTCTCCCTGTCTCCATCTGTCTGTCTCTCTTACTCTGTCTCTTCATAACTGTGGAAGGAAGGAAGGAAAGCTTGATTTTTTACCACTCCACAGCCATGCCTCTGGAATTTGTCAGGGCCCACAGGCCGACCACGGGGCCGATTTTTTTTTTTTTTTTTTTGGCCAAACTGAAGAGGAATGTCAGCTAGTGCAATTTCAAGCTTCCTAGACCCATCCTTTCAATGATGCTGAAATGGTTTGAAATGACTAGATATGAGTATTATGAACAAAATCAGTACATAGTATGGTAGGTTAAAAAAAAAAAAAAACAGTAATTATTATCATACAGTATTTTTCACATTTTTTGATGAGTTTTATTGTGTATGCAAGTATCGAGTTATTTCTGTGGTCTGGGTTTAGTTTGTGTCAAAGGAGAGGTGAGAGATGATATTTTTAGACTCTAACCTGATAAGGGTCCTCCTTTGTATGAACAGGTTGAACCACATCATCTAAAATTCGATATGACTTGTGATTAGCACCTCGCACAAGGGAATTAGTGTGATGGGAAGGGATGATTTTACATGAATATATTCACCTCCATAACACCTCATATGTTGCTGAAATGCTCGTGCAAAGCAAGAAATATGTAAAATTCAGTAAATAATATGTGTATAGTACATCCAACCCTCGGCTACCGCGCGTTCCGCTATAGCATTTTACTGCTATCATTCATGTATAAAAAACCAACCCAAATTCCTTTATCACGCACTAAATGCCTGCTATCACGCACCAGCCTTGTGGATCGAGCGAAAAAAAGCTTGGCCAAGTGGACACATCAGTTGACCAACCAAAACATTCAAGATGGCAGAGGAAGCTACTCAAGCAGTGATTGAAGAAGTTCATTTGATAAAGTCTGTATGCTCAAGTGTGAATAAAATTCCACTATAACACATTAATAACCATTTTTATATACGTGATGATGATGATGGGAGGCCTTATACTTCATCTTGGCTTAGAGATAGGTGCTTCGTCACCAACACTTTCATGGCGGTTTTACAAACAAACCTATAAACTAGTCACTACAGTATACCCAAAGACTCTTAAATGTTTCATTACTTAACACAATGAATTTGGTGAAGTTCAACCTCCTCATAGAAGTGAAAAAAGTCCACAGTTGAAGCACTTGCAGTACACAGCTGAAGCGGCCGCCATCTTCTTTATTTATAAACAGTGGAGCACGCCGATAAAGTCTGTACAGTATGCTCATTTTTTGACTATAATATATTATTATGTGGTACAAAACGGGTATCTTAGGGGTAAATATTGAGGTCACGGCACCGATTAGAATAATTACCATAAATTCTTCACTTCGGCTATCGCGTTTTCGGCTATAGCGCAGCCATGGCGGCACCAATTAGGAGTGATAGCCGAGGGTGGGGTGTACTTATAAATGAAAATATGGTAACATAATCATGTTTTCTCTCTTTTTTATGTTAACAATGTTTATTCCTGTAATGAGTTTTTTTTCTTTATACTATGGGTGGTCTAATTCATGTGGAAAGAGAGAATAAGGATGCAATTTTTGGTCTGCGGTGTGTGTTTGGGCCAAACCATCTCGACCATGATTCGATACGAACTGAGATTTGCATCTCGAACGAGGGAATTAGTGTGAGGGGATGGGAAGAATTTACATTTATAAATTCACCATGAGAACACCTCATATGTTACTGAAATGTTTGTGCAAAAATGTAAAATGAACAAATTCAGTACATAGTACAGGTATACCTCGATATACGATACCCCTAGATGCGATACCCTGGCGTAACGATGGGGGTAGAAATACCACCACACCCTGCCCTGCCTAATGATGGCCAAACCCCAGTTTAATGATGGGCTTTTATTTTTTTACCGATTTTGAGGATAATTTAGACTAAAATTGTGTGTTTAGGTTGATTTATAAACTGTTTTAGACTTACATTTATGTGTTTTAGCCATAGATGGGGTGAACATTGTCATTTTGGGGTACAGTTTACTAAGACTGATTTTTTTCCACACTTATATTTGACGATTCTCAGATTTTATTTGTTGGTTTTAGTGAGTTATTTACAGGTGTTAGGCTTAGGCTGGCTTCTCTTAAAACTGTTAGACCAGTTAGACTGGCTTTAAACTTGTTTTGGGGCTCATTTGGGTGGGTTTAGGACTTGGCTCGGGGGAAACACAAGGATGAAAAACGCATCCCATTACTTTACATGTTAAATCTACCCTGATATATGATACTCCACCTAACAATGGGTTTTTACCTAACCAATTGCATCATTAAACCAGGGTATACCCGTATTTTATATAAAGTACTGTACTTAAAAATATCGTACTGTAATTAAGAATGTTTTCCTCTTTTTTTTTCTTTCTTTTTTTTATATATAAAGCATGTCAAGAGACTAGTGAAGATCAAAACGGATGTAAATGATGATCTAGGAAGAAAAATTAATGCTAATTACTCTGAAAATAGGAAGTTATTCTGGAAAGAAGTGTGGAAATGTAGACATGACAGTGGAAAGAAATATGAAAGTGTGATAACTCTAAGTGGTAGATTAACCCATAGGAATGAAGTAAGGACTAAATGGAAAGAATATTTTGAAAGTCTGATGAATGGGGATGGAAAGAGCAAAGCGACTGTTAACATGATTGGTTTTGGGGGTGTACAGAGAAAGAATGCACTGCCAGGAAACGTGACACTCACAGAGGTGAAGAACGCTGTGAAGCAACTGGGGTTGAAGAGGTGTATGCAGAGATGATTAAGTGTAGTGGGGAGAGTGGAATGAAGTGCTTACTGGAGACATATAAGAAGGCATGGATGAGTGAAACTGTGCCAGCAGAGTGGAAAAAGGATGTGACTGTACCCCTGTACAAAAATAAAGGTGAGTGAAATGAGTGCAAGAATTATTGTGGCATAAGTCTATTGAGCGTGGTAGGGAAGGTATATGGAAGAATTATTAAAGAGAAAGTACGAGAGATATCAGATGTCCTAGTGAGTGATGAACGGGTGGCTTTAGGAGTGGCAGAGGATGTGTGGATCAAATATTTGCTGAGACAGATAGTGCAAAAGGCATGTGAGAAGGAAAATGTGTTTATGGCACTTATGGATCTGGAAAAAGCATACAACAAAGTAGACAGAGAAGGATTGTGGAAGGTTTAGCACATGTACGGTATAGATGGTAAGCTGCTAGGTGCCGTCAAGAGTCTTTATGATGGTAGTGAGGCATGTGCATGGATAAAAGGGCACCTTAGTGAATGGTTCACGATCAATGTAGGCGTGTGAGAAGGTTGCATGATGTCCCCTTGATTGTTCAATATATACTGTATACAGTAAAAGTCCATTGTTCCGAATGGCAGTGGACCGAGAATCATTCAGAATATCAGATTTTTCGGATTTTTGAGTGGAACCCCTATGACCCTTAATTTCATGTTTAAATTGAAATTTTACCAAATGGATCACTTTTCAATCATTCATAATACAATATGGCACATTAACATTATGTATTACACAAATTTTTTACTTAATAATGTATTACAGAAGACACAAACTGTAATTGGTAAATAAAGAGATGTTATGGTTTTTTTAACTCACCAGTAATGCATAGTGTTGATAACAGCAGTTTTAGGCAGCTAAATCCAATTAAAGAGAGTAAGTCCAGGGTTAATAATTATATGTATGTATTGTAAAAGCACAAAAACTTAATACTAATGGCTTTCAAAAACTTTCACACGGCCCTTTTTTTAAATGAGTGCCGAATGTGACTCGTGACGAAATATGCGTGATGCTGGGTGGCCATTATTCACATGCTGTTTAGGTCAAGTTGTTGCTTGATTTGCAATGACAACTTTCAAGAGACTTAGTGGCAATCCTTGGTGATTAAAATTTTTATGGGGAGTATTAGGGGGCAAAACTAATTGGTTAGGTTAGGTTAGAATGCATTAGCTATGCACTGCTGTGTCCAGTCGGTGAGGTCGTATGTAAACACACTGTCTTCGGTGTCTTAAGACAGACATATTTGTAATAATCTATCTTTAAATTTGAATATATTTTTAACAAAAAATATGAGGCTCCTAGAACCTACCACCCTATTTAACATGTAAATATATGTCACTTTTAGCACGAATTTGATTTGGTGCCCAGTTTGAATTTTTTAATTGTGATTTTTTTTACCTTTGGAGTTTTTGTCAGCCTTCTTCAAAAA
>JAGKTI010005859.1:0-24787 GCA_018397915.1 Birgus latro
GTTAGTGCCAACGAAGGAGACATCCTAATAATCACACCCAAGCAGTCGCCCGCAAGGCAAGCATTACCTTTTTGTGCTCGAGTGGACGCTGATATGACAATTCCATGACCTGTGAGAAACCAGCAAAGAGTACATCAAGTTATGAAACCAGGTACTTATTTGGGCACATATGAAAAACTTAAAACTGAACCTGACCTGGCTGTCCGCCAAAAAAAAAAAAAAACTCTTGTGAATGATCTAGTTCCATCAAATTAATTTCTACCGGAGGATACAGATCGACGTGCAAACCTGGAGAAGTTGCTAGAACAAGGGAATTGGACACACCTGACCTCAGAACAGAGAGACCAGTTGTTTGAAGTCTTGATACGCCATCATGAAGCTTTTATTCTTGACAAGAATGAATTAGGTCTAATAAAGGTACCGCCTGCACACATTTTGATTGAAGACCCAACCCCAGTGCGAGGTCCGACGTATAGATATCCCGAAAGGGCCAAAGGAGTGATTGCCGAGATGCTTGACGTTTTTTAGGCAAAGGGCATTATTGAACCGTCATCAGCAGCATGGTTGAGTCCTATTGCATTAGTTTCTAAACCTGACGGTAGTACGAGGATGTGTCTAGATCATCTGCTTGGAAACTCCTCGCCATGATGAAAGCTTACAAGGAATATTTCTGGTCTCTCTCAATCATTTACAAAAAATGCCCATCACTAAGAAGTCCCAATGAACTACAGAATCTTCAAACCTGCACTCACAAACATCGGTCCATGACTTACCACTATTTACTCTATTTCCACTAATAGAAGAGATCTAGGAAGATGAGAATACTCAAAACTTTCTACACACTGGATTCAAGAGGGTCCGCGGGATAACCACTTTCACCACATAGGAAGATTTATGAAGGAATTTTAATTAAATGATTATCCCAGTATAGCTGCCACCAAATATGTATTGAGAAAATACAATATGTATTGAGAAAATAACAATGTTGATTTAATTTTTAATTTTCTATAACTGTGCCATCAATATATGATGAGAAACAAATATAATTTTTAAAACAGAATAAGCCACTAGCCTTGTGATGGGTAAACTGGACTGTCTACGAAGACTTAGAATTAATATTAATTTTCTTGGGATCAGCCTACGGGTTATGCTCGGGACAATAGGGGTAGAACAAGGGTAGCGAGTGGCCTGAGCAGCCGTAGGCCTTTAACATTTTTTTTTTTTTTTTTTATGTGTCCGACTCTGGGCATAGGCTTTACAGCCTGCTATCAAGGGCCAGCCGTCCTCCATACACCTCTACATGTCACCACTTCGGCGCTTAACACCCACCATCCATATTGAATACATGCTAGGGCTGTCTCATACAGGACTGGTGTATTGGTATTAGCGGGGTTATTTTTACGACATGTCGGCGGGTCTTCTGGTAGATCAGTAAAGCCTGATTTAACGAAATTCAAATCCTTAAACTGTTCCCTGCCTCAGCGAGGATTCGAACCTGGGTCCCACGGGACTGCAAGCCAACTCTCTACCGATCGAGCTACCGCCTCCCCAAAAACATGATGGGGATAAGTGTGGACTTTGATACTTACTGCATATATCACGAGAATCTCGGTCCACTGGATTTCGATGGAACATGAGTAGTCTCCTCTTCACTAGTTCTCTCCTCTGTGCGAATTACCTCAGTACATTCTCAACAAAAAATATTATACCATTATTACCAACAAGCCATGTACAGTCTTCATGAGCAGGAGAAGGAAGAAGACCAGTATGATTGCGGGATTACTAGGATTTTTATTACATGCTCCAAAAACTCAAATAAAATGCAAGAATGGAAAAGAATTTCGATAGTGACTGGTTCACACTTGGTTGGAAAGATAGTATATGACACCACTTTGTTAGGGACGAGTCTGATCGGGTATTAACATTCTAAATATACCAGAAAATCAATTCAGTTACAATCAACACAGCACCCTCTGGGCGTACTCTTGATAAACCATGTTGTTATAAACCTCTAATACCAACCCTCATTGACATAAAGGTTCCCTTCCAAGATATAACGGGGCATGGGTATGACCACGGGGTGACAAATAAACAAACACTATTTTAAATTTTGGCCCCGTGCTTAAACAGATATATAAGAACAGTCATTCTATTATTAAAAAAAAAATCTGATATGAAAGTTGACTATAGGCTGATGCCAGTGAAAAGGTTACTCAAATCTCAATTAATACTCTAAAAATAGAGATCAAGCACTTCACAATCCTCAACAAAAGAAAAACATACTTTCAGTAATCTGTTATTCACTTCACAGATTTACCTTATAAGACTGTGAGAGATATACCTTATATATATAAAACTAAGAGAAATATACCTTATATTTATAACTGAGAGATATATACCTTCCCTTTTCATCTTCCAAAATAATGACGAAACTGAAAGAATAGTACAGTGCCACAATCTTTACCAGAACATTTTCTAAATTTGAAAGTTTCTCACTCAACGGTTCAAACGGTTGGTTAACACCCGTGTATATTCTCACTTAGTTATTTGTTTCATGTAGGTTGGGAGCCAAAACAATTTACAAAGTTGGCTTGATAATCAAAGCTTCACTTAACTTCTCAAAACTGAGCATGAGTCGGCGTCTGGGAGTTATACGGGGAGCACGTTACCCACCAATTGATAGTGCAAGACCGCCATGGCTAACCTCCAACTCAGAAATCCTATTGTCCTCCGACCCAGCATTAATTAGCGACACAGCTACACTCCTAGGACACTCTCCATCTCCAAACTCTTCAGCAAACTCGCAGGACACTCCCCATCTCTAAACTCCTCAGCACGAAGGGGAAGAAATATGGACATCTCTCGAAAACATGTCTACCAGGCAGCACGGCTCAGCAATAACTCTCGTCTCATCCCCGACGCTTGCTAACTCTTTCAAACACATCAGCGCTCGGCGCGGCTTTCAAATGATTTTCCTAACCTTATTAACAATACGTTACTTTCCAACTAAATACATCATTTCTAAACTAACTCTGTTCGCTAGTATCACAGTTGACGTAAAAATCTATGTTACACTATTTTAAAATGTATGATACACAGGTGACTACTAATGCGGATGAACATGGCGTAATGCAGCCTCTGTCTCCCAGAAAGCTGTAACTTTCAATAAAAATAATTATTTGAATAAGGGAACATTACAATAATTTTCCTTCATTACAATATTTCCAGTGCAGTGAACCCCACATAATAACTAATAAATAAGACTTGTTGGTTCTAATCTAAAGAGTGAGGAAAGATAATTTATAAAGCAATAAAATATACACATTTGTAATGGGATCTATAAATGCCTGTGTCGCCCATAACCAAAGCGTGGATCCTCATTCCTCTGCTTGGCACAGTGGTTACTGGTATCATGTGCGCATGATAAGCGTGTGGGTCAGGGATCGAATCTTGACCAGACCATTGATTAATTTAATTTTAATTTCATTTGTACATTGGTTGGAAATGTCGTGGGATGTGATGTGAGGCTTGGTTGGCAATTTGATATTGTTTCTTGGTTAGCTGACAGCGTCCTTGTCCTTACATGATTACATCCTGGGGATGAGCTGTTTGGTGTGGTCTGCATTGTCCCCAGTGGTGGCCTCCAGTGCTGCACTACGGTACTGTGTGTGTTCGAAATTCACCAAGTTAATCACTAAAGGGAGAAAAAGAGAAGTATAATGGGGTCTATAAATGCCCACGCTGCCCATAGCCAAGGAGAGGGTCCTCTTCTTTTGGAGCACGGGGGCCTGAGTTCGGATTTTGGCCAGACCAGTGATTATTGTTAAGTTTCATTTCATTTGTACATATTATTATACATAGGGCTAAAAAATAACACATTTCTCAGTAACAATGGCTGCCTCTCAAAGCCTACTCCTACACCAATACAAACTGATACTTATCATATTTCACATAATGCAGAGTTATTATATCATTTTCTGATATCAGTAGTGGCACACTGTTGGGTCTAATAAACCCAGACACCATGAAAACACAATGCTGGAATTAGAGCACAAATTTGCACACCCACCCTTGGCAGTGTCTAAGTGGAAACTGAAAGTAGACAACCGGATGGCATGGCATACTGGCAGTACTACCGACGTAACCCCATGAAACAAAGAAATGTCATGCATTGTCAGGTCTGAAAGACCCAACGATACTGTTCTAGGGGTAGAGAGTTTCTATATACATTTATTCTTGTGTGTATCTGACAAGTTAGCAGCATATTGCAAGCAAATTCCTTAATGTGTGGTAGATGTCATGGCCACCCATCACCCATTTGGTGTAACATTGCCTCTAGATGACTACTCTGAATGACAGGGTCAAATGATTTCATGTAACCCAGAAACCACTTGCTACACTGTGTGGTAAGCTAACCATACAACCTAAGTGGCGGATTTGGGGGGGGGGCGCTGCTGGGGCAGCCGCCCAGGGCCCCAGCCAAAATTGGGGCCCATGAGTCTGCGTGTCTAATTTCTGATGGGCCTATAGGGGGCCCATGACTGCCTCACTGCCCAGGGCCTAAGATACCCTTAATCCGCCACTGCAACCTAATAAATGCTTGGCAGTCTAACATAGTGAGTTAAGGTGCTGCAACCAGATATGCCTTACAAAGACTTACATCAGAGATCTGGCTAGGGTTAATTGCTGACAGTGCTGCTTTGAGAAAGAGATTGGTCATTTGCCTTAAATGTTAGGACTAAGCAGCCTAGTCCTAGTCCATTACGCTCTTGATGGGCAATAAAGGCATGGATCATGGATAAGTAGATAGATTCATCATGTGAGCATTTCCTGTTACTCAGTGAATTAAAGTTTTAGAGCCCCTCTTCAGACTTTTTCCTAGGGCCCACAAATTCCTTGAGCCACCAGTGAAGAAGGTATTAAATACTGTGCATTCAGTGATATTGCCAGTATAATGATGGTGATATCACACGCTTCTGTTATATGGGCAATGTGTCAGCACTACAGGTGTTTTTATATATATATATCTTAAGTTAATATGACTGACCTCTTTTCTCATCTAGGAAAGGGTTTCTATAGGATTAACGTGGGAAAACTAATCAGAAGTATGCCCAGTGAAGTGACTGACACACCCAGTCATTCACTATTCCGACTTCAAGAAACCTGACTCCATCTCACAGACATAACCATTTGCACATTTTTTTTTCTTCTGTGTCTTTATGAACTGGTTTTGTATTACCTATTAGAGGTCAAAAATGGGGTTCCACCCTTGTCGTGCATCCCTCTGTACACATTTCATCCAACCAGCTTCATCTCTTGTCAGTTCCTCATCCTCATCAACCATTGTACATAGCTTTCTCATACACTCATTTATCACATCTATACACTTTCTTCTTGACCTGCTATGCCTCCCTACCTTCAAACTCACTCACACATACCGTTTTCATCATCTTATTTTGGTGGCAGAAGGTGCAACCATCATCCACTCACTTAATGTAGTGCTACTTTCTTCCTTTACCTTTATTGTTCATTTTCTATGACTTCCTTTTTTCCCTTTTCTCCCATCCATCATGTCACTTTTTATAATTCATCTTTCCAATTCAGGTGTCTCTACACTGAGTTACAAGCTTAATGGTTTCCTATAACTCAAGAAATCATTTTCAATCTGGGCTGCTTGGCTACGGTGGCAGACTGTGGTACTGAAGCAAATACCCATACCGAATGGAAGTGTATTGTACAGTACTGTACATACACACACAATACTGTACTGTGTACAATACAGTACTATCATATACACTGGTACAGAAACTACTGTACTGATATTGTAATCATCATGGGAAGGAATCTCTCCCACTCTCACTCTCTTTGTGTGTGTGTCTCCCGGTGGCCGCACGACTTTTGACCTTCGGTAGAGAGACAAACGGGCGCTGTCACCAAACATTTACTCATGGCTTGTGGACTGTGTTTCATGCATGGTGGCCACCGGTACCCCTCAGACAGGAACCACGCTGACCTCATCCTTTCAAAAATAACCATAGGATTTTCTCGAAGATATGCTCGATGTGTTTCCCCAGGGTGTTAACTCTTAAAACCAAAGAACGGGGTGATGTGCCGAAAGGAAGAATGTGGTATTTAAGGTGGCAAAACAGGTGAGAGAAAACATGGATATTACAGGTAAGCTGTGAGTGAGAAATGATAGAAAGGTAATCGTGAACAATGAGGATATTAACCCCTTGACCGCGGGTCGTCACTTCCATGACACTCGGGCCCAATGGATCATACCGCGGGGCGTCACTTTTGTGATTCTGTGTTGTTTTGAATTCGCTCAGGCTTTCAGGTGGTGACGTGTATCATCTATCAGCACTGCCAATGTCCAGCAATAGTCAGAGCTGCTAATTTCATCAGTACTCCCATCCATTGTTGACAATTTAGCCATTTTCCCCCATTCTAGACTCCTCTCCCTACCTCCCCTCCATTACCCTCTCCTGTCGTCTGCTCAGCTACTCTGCGCTATGCAAATCTTCCCCGGATTTTTCCACTGATTTCATCCATTGAAATGAGCCCTATGCCCTATTCTCATACAAAATAATATATATATTTAAAAAAATAAGGTAATTGATAGTGCCATACACCTGGAACTGGCTGATTATCACTTGGCAACATCCAACCTGCACTCGTTCGCTAATTTCCCCTGCTTTTCTCCCACGAAATATGCCGTATGAGCTATTCTCGTAATATAAATGTATATAAGAAAGGAAGGGAGAAGCCTGAGTGATATTTATACTGTTCACCTAGAACTACCTAATTTATTATGTATTGTCTAGATTTCCTACGACTTATTTCTTAGCATATACATTAGCAGCTGACATTTTCAACTCTTGGCTACTGAGATACGTATCATTCAGTTCATTGTCATCCTTCACGGTGGAATCACGTCGCAGTCGTGCCCCTACATTTCTGCTGCTTTTCCGCCCTTTATAAAAGGCGTTGTGACCTCTACCCCAACTAAACCTCATGTGGGAAGCGGTAAAGGACTGTAGGTATATATATAAGTGTAATAAAGTACTAGAAATAATAAAGTGTGAGTGTATATATGAATAAGAAATGACAATACAAGCGGCGAATTAGCGCGAGTGGGAGGCTCGTATGCGCTCGTATTTTACATTACTTTCAGTGTTTTATTTTGGAGTATGGATTCCATACTACTTGGAAATAATTAAACAGTTTCTAGTGATAATATCAGGCAGTGGTATTCATATTACGGGATGTCGAGAAGTGTAAAGTGGAGACTTAGTTACCCAACTTCAGAAGTCTCCACAATCCTACGGTAGTTGACGAGTGCTAAAAAAACATCCCAGGAGAAAGCTGAAGGTATGTGCCATATTCATATGTACTGTAATTATAATATTCTAGGGCTAATAACTGATTTTTGGCAAATATTTTAACAGGCACAGCGTGCCTCCGACAACCCTGCGGTTAATGGGTTAAAGACCCTTGGGGAGAGCGTTATAACTGATTGCTGAACGAGGAGTTTGACTGGAACAGAGATGGTTTGGAGTAAGCAGATCCAGAGTTTGGCTCTTGGCCTTTGATTGACGCTGCTACTGTAAGTAGGGCAGTTGGTAAGATGCAGCTGGGGAAGATGGCAGGTGTGTCTTGGCTGACTGCTGAGATGTTGGAAGCTTCAGGAGATGTAGGAGGGGGTTTAGTTACCATTTTGATGAATTCTGTTATATACTTCATATGAGTATGCTCTAGATGACGGTCTGAAGAACATGATCGTAAATGTCATGGTGGGTGGGGGTGTCGTGGTCAGGGTGCATTATACTATGGTGGTACACATCTAAACATGTGGTTTGGGTGGGGCTCCCACCTGCGTACAGTGTTGCTATGCATCCCAACCTGCGATGTGAAATGGCTGTTATATATGTAAAATGCATCGCAAATAAGGTAAACACATATGAATACAATTTTAATATATGTATTATAATATATGAAAGAACAGAAAACTTATTATGCATAAAATATTCATATGGCAATAGAGAAACATGGCATAAATATTTTACAATGTTGCTACAAAAAAATGTAGTCACTTTTATTGGCTTCTACCATAGTTCTGGGGTGGGTAATTATGTCACAATTATGATTATAAGGTAATGTGCAGGAATATAAGTAAAAATATGCCAATTTCTTAGTAAAAACAAAAAAAAACATTAACCCCTCATGACCAGCAACACACAGACTCAGTCTCACCCAGGGAGATGGAGGAAGGGAGGGAAGGAGGGAGGGAGAGAATTATTGAATGAAAGAAAACAAATCATGGCACTGCAACAGCGAGGCCATCTGGCGCCATGTTTAAACAATAATAAATTTAAAAAATATAATTTGATATAATAAAAACAGAAAATAAAGAAATGAAAGCACAAGTTTATAAGTCACTCATAAAAGAAGCAAAATTCCCTAGGGAGATGCACATCCCCCAGGAGAGAGAGAGAAAGGGAAAGCAGGCCAGGGGCAGTGTTGAGTGCACTGTCAGGCTGAGGAAGAGATGGAGGAAGGGAGGGAAGGAGGAAGAGAATGATTGAATGAAAGAAAACAAGTCATGGCGCCACAACAGCGAGGTCATCTGGCACCATATATAAAACAATAATATATTTTTTTAAAATATAATTAGATATAATAAAAACAAAATAAAGAAATGAAAGCAAAGTTTATGTCAATCATAAAAGAAGCAAAATTCTCCAGTGAGATGCACATCCCCCAGGAGAGAGAGAGAGAGAGAATGGAAACCATGGCAACACTGCACGCAGGTGGGAGCCCCACTCTAACTGCATGTTTAGCTGTGTACCACCATAGTATATTCAGCAAGTATGACTATAATAACCTCTACACCAACAGTATTATAGCACTGGATGGCACTGGTACACTTGTTACACTGAGATAGATACTGTGTTTAGCGCTCACGGTGAGGCCTGCGTGTGGGGATAGTGTCGCGGTATCACGGGGGGGGGGGGGGGGGGGGGGGGGGTGGACTAAACTATTTCACCACTAGGGAACACTCCGGAGGGTGGTAGGTGCACTTCTGGCTTATCTTATGTGGGTGCCAGTCACTGAGGAGGGACAGATTAAATATTTGATATACAAGGGATGGCACTGTTCTATCTATGTTTATCATGTTTCCACAAGAGCATTTTAAAATTTAATAGCACTGAGGGAGGAGAGACGTTAATTTTATAGCCAAGAGACTGCACTGTGCTCTGAATATTGTATACCGTCACTGTGAATACACTAAGGCTCGTCCAGTTCTATGCACTGTGGCATTCTGTGATATTAATGGAGCTAATTCACTGAGATGGAGGACACTGCGTTACAGTTTACGGCCGGGGAAATTACACTGGTCCATGTTAGGCACACCCATCCGACACTGTCACTATCACTGTTTCGGTTGTCTCCCTGTTCCTCTGGCTGGTGGTGTTGTGGGAGGCTCGTCCTTCCTGGAGCCCTTGTGAGGTTTGTGGGGCTCAGAACTGGGGCCAAAGAGGGAGAGCAGATGGTCCTAGCGCTGGCTCTGAGGAGTGCCAGATTGGGCCCCTCCGTCAGGTAGGCTTCGGCTTGGAGTCCTGGGTAGGCCCCGGGGAGTCTGGGGGTCAGGCTCTCTGGAACCTGGGGTCGCCGTCGGGACAGGGCTGCGGCAATTGCTGGAGGGAGGAGTCACCGACAGGGTCACCTCATGGCAGCCTCGGGCTGGGGGCATTCTCTGCGTTGGCAACCCTTCTGGTGGGGCCTCCATCTCGAGGGCTGCACTGAAGGGGCGGGCTGGAGAGAACCAAGGCCCTGGATAGGGCCTTGCCAGTGTTCTTCCAGCAAGGGGTCTCCCCCGGACTCACCTCCTGTGGGAAAGGGAGTACGTTCCGCCCAGCCGCAGGAAACAGAGTGGGCCAGGCAAGGGACCTCCTCAACTGGAGACGCCCTAGGAGCAGAGGGTAAGGAGCGGACGATGGCCTGATCAGCCTCCCCCTTGCAGACAATGGTCTGCATGGCAGTTCCTATGCCCTGTCGGACTGCAGGGAAAACATGAGTCTGGGCTTGCTCTACCCTGCCTCCTGAAGGGGAAAGGTGGTCTCCTGTAGACGAGGAGCGGATGATGGCCTGCTCAGCCTCACGGCTGACACGGACGATGGCCTATGTCACGTTCCTACAGGAGGAAGCAGTAGAGAGATAGACGATGGCCTGTCCTGCCTCGTTCCCGACACGGACGATGGCCTGTATCGCGTTGCTGCGGGAGGAAGTAGCAGAGGGACGGACGATGGCTTGTCCTGCCTCTCCCGAAACGGACGATGGCCTGTGTCGCAGCGCTACTCTGGGGGGAGACTGCAGGGGAGGAGTGGACAATGGCCTGCTCAGTCTCAACCCGACACAGACGACTGCCTGTGTTGCGGCCCTGCAGGGGGATGGCAACTGAGGAACGGACAATGGCCTGTTCTACCTCGGACATGGTACGGACGATGGCCTGTACCACAGCGTTGTTGGGAGTTGTGGAGGTAACTCCACCCCTGACCTGACGAGTAGAACTTTCGGCCAGGTCTAGGTGGCGATTCCTGCTCACCTGGTGCAGTGTCGGTTAGGAGCAAGAGGGGCGCCGGGGACTCGGACAGGCCCGGAGCTGCTCTTTGTAGGCTGCACACCCCAGGTAGTCATTCGTAGGCTGGGGGTGTCGCTGTTGTCTGTGGCCATGAGTTGCCCCGCCATGTTTTCTGACTCACGCATTTCAATTCTTATGATCTTATCCTGCATCTAAGGTGTTGTTGCATTTTACAGTCATAATCTTGCCAGTTCTATACTTTGCCTATTTTCCAGTATATTGTAAAAATATTTAAAAAGGTGCTCCAATCGGATTGAGCCTGTGCAGGTTTATATCCAAGGGATGGTTGAGGTTTATTGCTTACATAATGCCACTCAGGGATGAATGAGGCTGGTCATTCTCATCTTAAATGTCAAGATGATGGATCCTGGATGGATGGATGCATTACAGTAGCACTGATGTTTATATATCTTTCTAGCATATACCCAGGCTGCTTCCCCCAAGCCAAGGGAGGTAGCCAAGACAGGACGACACACTCCCAAGCTACTCATCTACCCAAACATATTCATTTGCATCTTAGCCCCGAGGGGAGAAGGGACAGATCCTCACTGCACCACACCGCACGAGGGTCAACTGCGCAGTGCAATCAATGACACCCACAGCAGGGCCTGACAGCAGAGCTGGTTTACCCCTGCTGCATCATAATGGTGTAACATGCAACTCTTTGGTGAGAGAAACTCCGTGCTCTGGTAGCTATTTAAGGAGTTTATTGCGAACTGTTACACCACAGTCTTCTCCTCTAGCGTGACGCCCCAGGACTGACTCCTTCTGCCCTGCCCGCATCGTGGGAGTGTGTGTCTACTCATCGCTTTTAGTGGGAGCACATATGCAGTGGGGGGGGCATAGATATACATGGGGGGCATAGATATACATGGGGGAGGCATAGATACATAGATATACAGATATACAGTGGGGATGGTACAATACTCCCCCGCGTAGTTGAGATGGTGTCTCCTGACACTAGAAAGGAGCTATATGGGGGTTTGTTTATATTACTTAGGTAGGTGGGGCATTTGTACAAGGAGGAAGTATGATATAGGGGTGGAGGGAGGACATGGCCATGCAAAGGGATGTAATCTAGTAATATATAAGGTTAAATATAAGATACACAAGGATTAAAGTATGGGTATGTTTCCAGTAAGGTTCTTAGATACATATATACATAATGATTAATGATAGGTATATACTTGTAGCTCTTTTCTATATAGTTTGCACATTTCTTTTTGTTTTTTATAGTTAGTCTGGTACAACAGTCCGGTGCATTGTAGAGACCACTAGCAGGTACGGAGCGGACCGAAGAACCAGGACACATGATGGTGATGGAGATGGGAACAGTAAAGAAGTACTGGACATGGTTGAGGTGAACAAGGTGGACTGGGAGTTCAGGAGCTGGGACGAAGGAACAGGCCGAGTATATGGAATGGTTGCGAACTAAAGCAGACTCACAGTGCTGCTAGGGAGATAGCGAAAAGGTGGGTAGCACATAGACGAGAGGTAGGGGTAAGGGAGGAACATTTCTGAAGGTCTGTGGAAGAAAGGAAGGCAACTGAAAGATGATCATGGGAGAGGAGGAAATATTCTGAAGGAACAGATGCTTGCAATAAGGAGTTGTTGTACCAGAAGGGAAAAGGAATGATGTGGAAAAGGTTGAAGGTGATGGCAGAACGTACAGGAATACGGACAACGACGTATTTGGTGAAAAGAGTGGCCTCGAGAACTGGATAGTATTATTGGAGAGAGGAGTAGGGGAGTACTGGGGACAGACCGAGAGTTGAGTGAGCCCATTCTAATACATAACGGAGAGCTGAGATAGGTACTAAGTCTACAGTTACACGTCCATTAATAGCTTCGTTTAGGATACGAACCAAGAGTAGAGAGTCAATGGCTAGTTGCAGATTATCCATGTTGAATTGGGATAGAAGAACTGAGAAATAACATTGAGATTTGAGAGGTGTTGTTTTAAGATGTCAGTGAAGCTGTTCAGAGTGTAAGTTACTTCATTTAGGTGGGCTGTAATCTTCTGTAACATATTGTGTTGGACCTTGATGACTCGGCGTTGAGGTTCTAAGGCTGAAGCTAAATGAGCAAGATCAGATTTGAAGCCAAAAAGGTCACGGGCTGTAGCGACGCCAAACAAGCCACTTAGAATCTCACCTCCGAGGTCAAAGAGACCTCATTTCACACGAGAATGACCTACGGGTGTCTGAATGGAAAATGTGTTATTGAGCTCAGTGAATATGTCAGTTAAGTATTGCAGCTACCAGGAGAGTGGTAGGAAAAGATGATATAAATACTGATTTAGGTTGTGTTTCCCCATGATGGCCAAGAGATGGGTCTCGATTTGTGGAGCTGGTGCGCATAGGCAGGCAGGGCGATGGCTACATCGGCCAGGGGAGCAAGATCGTAACGCAGGGAGACTACATCTTCGATGAGCAATACCTCGCCTCACGAGCTGACCAAGGCCCCGGGACTTACTCCACCATCGTCCTCACCCAACCTGGACCCTAGGAGGGTCAGCACTGCCAGCAGGTAGACCGCTAACATCGTACCTAGAAAATTAGGTTAGAATTAATGGGAGAGGTTCTGGAGAGGTTGACGGGCGGAACGCAGTTTGGATCGATATTGATTGGTTGATGAATGAGTAGGTGTAGGTGGATATGAAAGAGACTGATGGATTGGTGGAGATGGGGTAGACTGAGGGATTTGGGGAGTAGGAGGGGTAGCAGTAGGCTGTGCAAGTGACTCTTCCAACACTAGGCCTCGTGGTGCACGCTTTAGATTGTCTGCATGGACCCACTTGGTGTCTTCAGTGGATACGTCTTATATGTGAAATTTGTTAACTTGTTTATTGAGTACGCAGTGGGGCCCTGTAAATTTGTCATCCAATTTAGAGGTGCACGTATGGGAATGAGCAAAGACTAGATCACTGATGTTGATAGTGATAGGAGAGGCAGATTTATGTTGGCGCTGCATCATGACCTGAGATGAAGCCAGATTGGATGTTACATACTGATGAATTGTTTGAAAGTTGGCTAATTTTACTTTGACATAATCATCCATGTTATAGATGGGGTCTGGCTTTGAGGATAACAGGGAGTATTGTAGGTCCTTGTCAAAATCAAAGAGGACAAGGAAGGGAGATTCGCCAGTTGATGTGTTGATGGAGCTATTGATTGAGGATGCCACTTGAGGAATCCAGTCATCCCAGGATGAACTATGGGAGCCTAGGTGTCTGTGCACTCTAAGATTTTCCTATTGTGGCGCTCTGCAAGGCCACTGGAAGCCAGGTGGTTAGGCACGATATTGCATTTATTAATTTTAAAGCGCCAACAGATCTCATCCAGACTACTGTTGAACTCAGTACAGTTGTCAGTGAGGATGGTATGTGGGACACTGGATGGGCAAATTACGTGATCTACGAAGGCACGTGCAACACTCTTCGCGATCTTATCTGAGAGGGGCACGAGGACAGAGTAGCGCGAGAAGTGGTCAACTGCTACAAACAAATACTCTGTGCCTGTTCCATAAGAGAGAGTTTTAAAAGGTCGATGGAGACTGTTTCCCATGGTCGTGAGGGGATTGGGTATTGTAAGAGCAGTGCAGGCAACCCGGTTGATCCTTTGTGGCGGTGGCATGAGATGCAAGAGTCACAGTGTGTATTGATATCGTGGCGCATGGTTGGCCAATAGTATTCAAGACGTGCTTGGCGCAAGCATCAGTCTTTAACTGGATGGGATGTGTGAGGTGTATCATGAACTATGTGAAGGGCCGCAGATATTAGGTCAGTAGGGACAACGAGTTGGTGTACTTCTCTATTGGGGAAATCCTTCCCTGTGGGTAATGTTTTTCTGTACAAGATATCATTTTCTAGTATGAACTTAGCTACTGGTACTGGTTCAGTAGGTAAGGTCGAGGCATCTCCTGATTCTAGGAAATAAACTACTGGACCATACGGGATCTTTGCGCTGAGAGTTTTGAACAACCTCTGATGTTAGGATTGTCCTTTCAGTTGCCTTGGGCTGCAGTGACATGACAGCTGCTGCTACATGACATGAGAGTGCATCTGTGAATACATTCGATTTTCCTGGGACATACTGAAAAGTGGGATTGAAGTCCTGGATGGTGATGGACCATCTAGCTAACCTACCTGTGAGGTTGCATCCCTTAAACAAATCACATAGAGGGAGGTGGTCTGTCTGAACATGCACTGGATAACCATATACTATATCTCTGAAATGTTTCAAGGACAAGACCACCGCTAAAGCTTCTAGATCTGACACTGTAATTACGTTCAGCGGTCGTAAGAGCGCGAGTAGCATACGCTATTACACGCTTCCTTGATCGAGTTGCATTAAAACTGCATCAAGTCCTGTGCCTGAGGCGTCTGTGCATAGAAGAAGGGGTTTTGTATAATCAGGGAATGCTGAAATTGAGGCATTTACAAGAGCTGTCGTTAGTGCTTGGAAAGCCTGTGACTGATCGTTAGTCCATACAAAGGGTACATTCTTCTTTAGTAAGTGGGTTAGAGGAGCGGCGATCTTTGCATAGTCCTTAATGAATCTACGATAGTAACCACTTAGGCCCAGGAAACTCCTTACAGCATCGGTCGTGGTAGGTTCTGGGAAATTGATGATCGCCTTAGTTTTGTCATGATTAGTATGAATGCCTTGTGCATCAACGACATGTCCTAGAAAGTTGATTTTCTTTCTCAGGAAGTCACATTTACTGAGGTTAATTTTCAGGCCTGCTAGCTCTAGGTGTTCAAATACTTGTTGTAGTTTGGCAAAATGGTCAGGGATTGATTTACTCACAACAATGATATCATCTAGGTAAGCAAAAAGAGAGCATCCCATCATGCCACTGAAGACCGAATGGATAAGTAGCATGAATACTGAAGGAGCATTCCTCAAACCAAAAGGAAGTCTCTTAAAGTGAAAATGTCCGGAAGGGGTACTGAAGGCTGTAATTGGGCGAGAGGTTTCTTCCATTTCAACCTGCCAGTAGCCACTGAGGAGGTCTAGGGTTGAAAAGACTACATTATTTTCAACTAGTGATTCTAACAAATCTGTGAGTACAGGTAACGGGTACAGGTAACGGGAAACGGTCTGGAACAGTTACAGAATTTACTTTACGGTAGTCCACTACTGGTCTAAAGTTGCCATCCTTCTTTGGAACTAAGAAAAGAGGGCTATTCCATGGACTGACGGAGGGTTCGATAATGTCTTGAGCTAACATTTTCTGTACCATCGGATCTGTTTGCTTTCTCAAGCTGTGAGGTAACCGATACACTGGTATGTAAATCGGCTGAGTTCCTGGTACTAGTTCTACGTGATGTTTGACAAGGTCTGTCCTGCCCATTGGTTCTCCGGGTAAGGCTACTGTAAGTGTGCAAAAGGTCGAGCAGTTGAGATTTATGCTGTGGGAAATCCTTGCAAGTCAGATTCGAGAGCAGGTCAGGTGAACGAGTCAGAGCAGATCCCGTAGAGTTGATGGCACATACACCTGTTGGTTCACTATCATCATCAGCATGAACAGTAGGGACAAAGGAATCCTGGCACACCTTTACGGCTGCTGGGTATACTAGGAAGTCTCCGATCTTTACACCACTTTTAAGTTTCAGTGGAGCATTAGTGACACTGAGCAAGTATAGATAGCACAGACTGTCCTCAAGACCATGCACCATGCTGACTCATAAGTTAGGCCATTCACACAACACGTCTTGGGTAGTGTTACTACATCCACTCCTTCTTTCGCACCTACAACACAAACAGAGACTTTGGTGAACTCATGCGGTAACAAAATTGTGCACGTATTCATTACTGCATGCCTCGTCTCTGTGTGCTGGAGAACATCAGTCAAACTCTGTGAGGTAGTTAACTGAGACATGTCTTAGTCGGCTGTAGTGCTGTCATTAGAGGAGTTTGGAAGAGCCATTTTTGAATGCTGAGAAGATGTATCATCAGGTGTTGAGGAATTCATGTTCTTGCTCTAAGTTAGTGGAGGAATGATCTCTTTATTCTCAAATGATGATGATGATGGCTTGTCTTGTTCTGTAGTCTTAGGTAGTGCGAGAGTCAGGGGGGACTGAATGACTGAGTTTATTGTAAGTACAGGACGAGGACATTCCATACTGTATACTGGGAACCCAGAAATGTCTATACTACTACAGGCAGGTAATAATGCAATGGAGTGTTGTGCCATGGTGGGTAAGCCAATAAGGGCATCTGCTGGATATTTCAATTCGTTAGTAACATGAAATTCTATTGGGAAAGGGAGCAAGGCGCTGTCTTGTTGTAGTTCTAAAGTGACTCTTCCCTTGACCTTAAACTCTAAGCCTTCTACACCGCATAGGCAAATGTCAGGCGGCTCAAGGAAACTGACTTGTTTGCGTTGGCATTGAATGATGTCTAAAGAGGTATCAGAAATCAAGTTTACTATAGATTCTGAAGAACGATGTTTGTATGTCATTACTCCATCCTAGAATGACTAAGCCTGAGAAAGTTATGGGTCCAACATGGCAGATGGGGAGTTGGTGTTCTGTTGCTATGTCATATTAGTCTGATACAGGCGCTGCACTTCCCCCGACTGGCGGCGGTTTAGGTAACGACATTCCTCAGTAGTGTGAGTCGTACTGGTCTTATGATACTTGCATGTAGGATGATGCGAGCGGGAAGGCATACGCTGTCTAGTTTGGGAGTGAGGTCATCTGTGTTTATGGCTGCAACTAGTTTCTTGTTGTCCGGGATTACCACAGTGCCAGCAAAGAACCGAGGATTGTCTGTTCCATCGGACACTAGATTGATCACGACCAGCGGTTGGTATGAACGATGCCAGGTAGGGGAATGATGCGTGGCAGGACTGCCTCGAGTGGCGGGACGGGAACGGTATTGGTCTGATGGAATGGAGGTGTGACAGACTTGGGAGGCCAAGGGGTGGTTTGTGGCCTGACGTGTGGTTCGATCTTTCGTGGATGGTTTTAGTGACCTGAACAATTTTATCTCCTGGATTGAAACCTATCTCCAGGGCTATCTCTCTTTGTTGAGGATCAAGCCAATGCAGGAATCTCAGGTAACCTAGTAAATCTGTGAAATTGTTGAGTGACAGCATAGGAGCTCCATTTAGTTATTCTATCCATTTTGTTCCTACAAGTAATTGGCGCATCTCGCTACTAGTGGCCTTCATGGCAGCGGCTGCTTCACGTAGTTTGGCATGTTGTGTTGGGACTGTCAAATCCTCCTCCATCTGAGTGAGGAGATTAGTTAATCCAATGAGAGATGCGGCATTGGAATGCTGGCAACAAAGTGTTATGAGTACCTTTTTGGAAATCATCAAAGGTTTTAATGCCATCAAAATGACCTGCACAGATCGCGGCTCTGACGTCTGATTTGCCTTGGTGTAATCGACCCATTAGATAAGAGACTTTGAGGTTTTCATCTGTAATCCGCCGATTGTGGATGTCGGTTTCTACCTCTCTGAGAAAATCATAAACTGACCAAGCTGAGTCCTCGCCAGTAAATTTGGGATGATTGGCATCATTGAGATAGATAGACTGTGGAGTAGGGGTTGTTTGAGCCATGGCTGGAAGTGTGGAAGTTATGGAACTAGAAGATTGAGAGAGAGAGAGAGAGAGAGAGAGAGAGAGAGAAGTTATATGTAGCATAGACGGGAGATGAAGTGGGGCAGGAGAGTTAACGATAGTGGAAGGAGTAGGGATAGAAGGAAGCTGTGCACAATGAGGGGTAGAGTATGAGGTATCTGGATGGATAGTATCTGGATTGAAAGAATGTGATTCAGTGGGAAATGAAGTCTTTGCAGCTGAGGTGGGTCGTGGGTAGGAGCGGCTGCTACGGAGATGAGTCACTGAATCGTCCTCGGTGGGTGATATGTGATCATTTGCTGTATGTTGGCTGTGAGTGGTGGGAGTAAGTTCTGTATATTCAAAGTATGACATGTAGTGTGGCGATGTAATGTAAGATGAAAGATGAGTAGGGATATGTGTATATTTACAATATGAAGATGAGAGAATGTACCATAAGAATGGAAGTGGAAACGAATGAAGATGACGGGATGCGGGGTTTAATAAATAAATGGTGAAATGTGAGATGATTAATAAATACAGTTAGTGAAGATGAGTATGAAGTGAGGGGGGTGAGATGAATATTTATATAATATGCAATCTGTAGAGAAAATCCAGAGGATAATCTCTATAGAAAGTCAGTAATGGGTGGATGAGGATAAACTATAATACAGTTACACAGATGAGTTGTGAATGAAGTGGAGGAGGTCACTGACTTGCAGTGAAGAGAGCTTCGGATCGGCTCGGTGGAGATGAGACTGGTTGTGAATGTGGAGGTCCCTTTTTTGGAGTGAAGATCGTGCTGTTTGGCTCGTGGTGGATGAGACTGGTTGCAAATACGACTTGCAGTAGTATGTAGGATGAGTCTTGGAAGAGGTGGAGTGGCTCACTAGTCTTGAGTCAATACATGAATAAGAGGGTCGGGTGGTGGGGGCTGAGAGAGTTACGATGACGCTCAGTGGAGGCAGGCTGGCTTGGTGGTTGGGAGACGGTACGTGAATATGAGGCCCGATGAGTAAGTCACACCCAGAGACCATATGTTGGATATGAGAGGCACCTAGGGGTTGATTGATTGATTTGATTAATTTATTACGCCCGAAGGGTGAGGCTATGAGGTGCAGGGGCGAGGGCACATTTCCCCACAGGGCAGGTGCAGAGCTGGTGGGCAGTAGATGCAGTGGGTGGTGTCAGGGTGAATGGCAGACGGTGGTGAGGTGACACACTGAGAGGAGGGGAGACTATATAGTGAGCACGGAACAGGTGCTGGGAACAGGTGAGATAGATGCGTAGGTCGGTGGTGGTGACACTTTCGGCCAGGAGCAAGGTGTGTGGGTGGGGCGGGTTAGAGAATGGCACTGGTGAGTCAAGTTGCACACCCGCAGAGGCACACCTGGTATTACACCATATGGAGACAAGAGGCACCTAGGGGTGAGACTGTGAGGGGGCGGTGAGTATTTGTTGGTGTCACTAAACACTATAGGAGGCGGTCAGAAACGATGGTTCGAGACACTGCTGCTATCAAATGTAACATGCAACACTTTGGTGAGAAAAACTCCATGCTCTGGTAGCTATTTAAGGAGTTTATTGTGAACTGTTACACCACAGTCTTCTCCTCTAGCATGATGCCCCAGGACTGACACCTTCTGCTCAGCCTGCACTGTGGGAGCATGTGTCTGCTCAGTGCTTTTAGTGGGGGCACATATGCAGTGTGGGGGGGCATAGATATACATGGGGGGGCATAGATACATAGATATACAGTGGGGATGGTACAACTGACACATCCCCTTACCTGCACCTGACCTGATCACCTGATCAGACCAAATGCGGGAGAATATCCTCTCAGGGCTGTGTCATAATTTATTCATTCACAATTTCTCCAATCATTTCTATCACGCACAGCCACTCTTCCTTGCTCAACAGACATCCCTCTCGCATCCAACGCTTTCTTCACACTGTCCATCCATCCTAGGTCTTCCTCTTTGCCTTACACCTCTCACATCAGATCTAGTTATCTTTTTCACTAATTGCTCTTTATCCATTCTCTCCATATGCCCAAACCATCGCAGCACCCTCTGCTCAACTCGATCAGCCATGTCCCGCACAACTTCAGTTCTCCTTCACACTTCATCATTTCTCACTCGATCCATACGCCTCACTCCACACACACACACTCCTCAGACACCTCATCTACATTGAAAACTTTTCCTCTCTGCTACACCCATATTCCATGTTTCAGCCCCATATAACACAGTCGGTACCACAACACCGTACTACAGCCTTCCCTTTAGATCCATTCTAAGCAAACGACATCTAAACACTTTTTTCATTCCTCCCAGCACCTTTCCTACTTAATTCATTCTAAACTTCACTGCATCTATTCTTCCATCCACAGCAATATATGACCCTAAGTACTAAAAGCACTCTACCTCCTCAAAAAGGATTAAAGAATCCCCGAGTTAGACATTACAATGAGATCATATAGCCCCGCTAGGTAACAGGAGAGCGCTACCCCTCCCGGCACGGCGGTCCCGGGCGCGGCTCAAACTCGCGACCCCTCGGTCCCGAGCTTGATGCTCTACCTCTGAGCCACCGTGCCCCCACCTCAAGCAACTCACCATTCAAAACTATATTCATCCTCCTACCATCTACCAACCTCGTACATTTCATCACTTTACTGTTATTCTCTTTACTTTCAATTTCCTCTTTTCACACACCCTTCCAACTCCTCTGCCAACTGTTTCAATCTCTCCTCTGAATCAGCCACCAGTGCAGTATCATCCACAAACAGCAGCTGCTTCAGGTTCCACTCTCTACCATCAACATTCACCAGAGTCAGACCTCCACCTAACACTCTTGCATTCACCTCCCTTACAACACCATCCATATAAATATTAAACAACCAAGGTGACATCACACATCCCTGCCGAAAGCCCCACTCTCACAGAAAACCAGTTACTCACAGTATTTCCCACTCTTACACACACTCTACTATTTACGTAAAAGCTTTTCACTCCTTTTAGCAACTTACCATCTAGTCCATACAATCTTAACCCGTACCGTCCCAGGCATTTTTGCAATTTTATACGCACCCAATCCCGGACCAAGAATGGAAAAAAAATTCATTACATAAAACAATCCAAAAGGACAAATAAATCAAGGAAAAGCAAAAAAAGTACTCCTTTGTAGGAGAAATAAGAGCAGGATGGCCGTCCATCGTGTTTATAGCCCAGTTTCCCCAAGTCGTGAGCAATGTTTTCCCACCTAGCGGGGCGGGATGACAGAGAACGGAGGAGGAGAATGGGAGATTCCCCGCTCTCCACTGGGTCATATTCCTCCCCAGAAGGGTCATCCAGGTCTTCTTCTGAAGAATCGCTAAATGAAGGGACAGAAGGGTCAATGTGAATATTTCAACAGTCTCCTCCAGCCCAATGAGGTGAAAAATGGCGTCATTTTCGCGACATTCTGAGGCTATGACAGACAGTGGCAACCAAACCTATTGCTACAAGTGCTTGTGCACAGTGTTGCCAATACATTTAGCTACTCCTTAGCCAAAAATTAGCTACAATGAAGCAGTTCGAGATGCGCTACAGCACTCGAAATTAGCTGTCAGCGCCATAATGTCAGTGAGATTAATTAATGTTTTGTACTGTCGGCACCATGCGGACGGCGGGAGTGTACGGGTTAAAACAGTCCACTAAGCTTCCCTATCAATTTTATCATATGCTTTTTCTACATCCATGAACACTAAATACTTTTCACACACCTGTTTCACAGCAAACACCTGATCACGCATCTCTTCCCTCTCCAAAAGCCACACTGCTCATCACCAATCACTCCCTCTGTACCCTCTCTAACTTTCTTAATTATTAACACTCTACCATACACCTTACCTACAACACTCAACAGACTGATACCCATAAAGCTAGTACATTCATACTTATCACCCTTACCTTTATACAATGGAACCACACAAGCACTTGCCCAGTCAACTGGCACTGTACCTTTCACAAAACACACATTCAACAATCTTACTAACCAGCCAACAACAGTCGCCCCACCACCTTTCCGGCATTCCACAGCACACTCATCCATACCTGCAGCTTTCCCTGTTTTCATCTCCTTTACTGCCTCCTGCACTTCCTCCATCGTGATTAAAGAATCATTCATCTCTCCCAACACATTTATTCCTTGCACCCTTCCATCTGTCACAATCTCAGCCTACCTTTCTTCCTCTACATTTAACAATCTTTCAAAATACTTCGCCCATCTCTTCCTTACTGCACCCATTTCAGTTAACATCCTTCCATCCTCTGCTTTTACTCACTCTTCCATCCCAGACTCCCTTTTGCATCCTTTTCACCTACTTCCAAAACATTTTTTTATTTTGTTGAAAAATCTCAGTCAACCGCCTACCCCACCTCTCATCTGCTGCCACTTTAGCATCAGGCACAGCCCTTCTCGCCCTATTCCTTTTTTCCTTATACCTCTCATATGACACCTCATCCTTCCCTCTGCAGCCACACTTCATATGCACATCTCTTCTCAGCCACAGTCATACTTACTTCCTTGCACCACCATTCACTTCCTTTTCTTACACCACCACCCACTCATCTCACACCACACACCTCTTCCGCATGTCCCACCACAGCACAGCACTCTTAATTAAAGAACTGCCATTCCTCCTCCACTTAGCCATTCTCCTGATCTTTTACTGCGTTCCACTCATCTTTCAATTTCTCCTGATACTCTTATAGTTTTCTCTATTTTATCCAATTCACTCACTTTCAAAACCTCCCTGCCACACCTAATTCTCCTAGCTCTCACTCATCTCTTACCTACACTCAACTTTCCCTCCACCAGGTACTGGTCAGACATACCTCCACCCTCCCCTCTCAAAACTCTCACATCCAACAATCTTTCTATTACATTCCTGGACCCAACCACATAGTCCATTAGTGCTCTATCAACAACCCTTCCACCCTCCTGTCTCACCCATGTATACTTATATCTTCTCAAACAAGGTATTTCCATTCACCATCTCTCACTCATCGCACTTCCCTATCATTCGTTCCCCATTTTCATTTCTTCCAGGCACACCATGCATACCAACTACACATTCAACTACTACATTTCCCACTCTAGCAGTCAGATCTCCCTTCATTACCACATTCACATTCGCTCCAAAACTCTGCAGACACTCAACAACTTCATTCCAGAAAGACCCCCTCTCTTCTTCATCACTTTCACTGCCAGGCCCATATGCACTCACAAATACCCACAACTCACGCTGAAATTTCCCTTTCACCCACATCAGTCTCGATGACACCACCTTCCATTCAGTCACACGCTGCTGTGCTTCCCGGTTTACTAACAAGGCCACACCTTCTCTTGCCCTTCCTCAACACCTCATAATCTTCCATTCACACTTCCAAACTTAGACTCACCATTCCCTTTCATCTTTGTTTCACTCAAAGCTAACACATCCAACTTTCTTCTCATGAACATTCTCCCAGTCTCCTCCCTTTTAGCCTCAATCATACTACATCCACGCACATTCATAGACCCAATCTTCAGGGTACAGGGATAACTCAATACCCCATCCTTTTCTATGGCCTGTCTCTTTTTAGGAACTAAAAAACAGAGGAGGGGGTCCCTAGTCCCCTCACCCCATCCCTTTTAGTTACCTTTTATGACACGCGGGGAATTCGGTGGCAGAATTCTTCCTAACACAACCTGACCGCAGAGTAGCAGTACCAACCCATAGTGCGGCCAGATTGTTCAGATATGGCAACCCTAATTATAGTGAATAATGACATGGTTGTAGAAGTAAAGAAACGTACGGTAATTGGCTACCACGTTTCAACTATGTTGACTTGAATAGTTTTATTAGTTTTAACCTTGGCCATCAGGGACGCCAATTTAGCAACAGTAATGTACACATTTGAATTTGTCAAAGAAAGTTACACAAGTTAGAGCTGTTTAAAGAGTTCACTATATGCATCACCCTCAGGACAGAGAGACAACGACAAACCGATTGACAAACATTCTCTTTTACATATGTGTTCAGGGAACAGCATGGTGGACCGAAGAGGTGAGAGAGGCTGTGGCACAAAAGAAGAAAGCATATAATGAGTGGATGAGAAACAGGGGCAACGAAGAAGCTGAGAGACGGACAAGAGAGTTATATGTAGTGAGGAGGAGAGAGGTGAAAAGATTAGTAAGAGAGAGTAAGAAGAGAGTGGATGAGGAATTTGGAAGGAATTTGAATGCAAAGTGGAGGGAATGTAAGAAAATGTTCTGGAAGGAGGTAAAGAGAGCTAGACAGGGTGCCAATGAAGGCAGTGGGGGTGTGAAAGATAAAAATGGTAGATTACTAGTGGAGAAGGGAGAAAAAGTAAACAGATGGAGAGAACACTTCAATGTACTGTTGAACATAGAGAATGAAAGTAATGCAAGTATAAGTGGCTGGAGAATGGCAGGGAGAAGGAGGGTTGTGAGAAGAGAGGAAGAAATCAGTAGGATGGAAGTGGTGTGTCACGAATTTTCTTCATTGTAAAATCACGTTAAGT
>JAGKTI010005860.1:0-16828 GCA_018397915.1 Birgus latro
ATGAGGCTGACTGAGAAGAGGCTGACAGAGATGGGGCTGACAGAGAAAAGGCTGACAGAGATGGGGCTGACTGAGGAGAGGCTTACAGAGATGGGGCTGACAGAGAAGAAGCTGACAGAGATGGGGCTGACAGAGAAGAGGCTGACAGAGATGGGGCCGACTGAGTAGAGGCTGACAGAGATGGGGCTGACAGAGAGGAGGCTGACAGATTGACAGCTACAGTTGGCTTGTTTTTATCTGACACAGCTGGGCCACTCCTACCACTTGAATACTAAAGCCTGTATTCCCACAGGTTAAAGAAGCTCCCTAACACCTTTTCCTAAGCAACTTACTTTGCCTCCTACACCTTTGTCCTATGCTGTGCAACACAAATCCTGCGGACATCGACATACTCTGCATAAACAACGAACAAACTGATATTAACCAGCCATATCTAAAAATAAATCGCTAAGGAAGAGGTTCTAGGGAGCCTTTTTACCCAATGAGAATGAGGGTCCAAGGGATGAAGGTGATTTTATTCGTCTTTAGAAGAGAATTAATTGCTTTCGCTGCCAACATTTTCCCACACCAAGGCGTAAAATAGTCAATCCCCTGTTCCTGTTATCAACATTTCCAACTCACCCCACTTACTGATAAGGCAAGATAACACAATGGCTCGTATCCTCGATGGCTTAAGAATTTCCTTAGCAATTTATTCTTTACACACTGTATCTTATTATTATTATCTAGAATGCTACTGATGCAAAGTGTACTGATGTTAAGAGACTGAGATACCACACAAGAGAAGATCAAGGTACGCTATGCAAAATAAATCGCTAAGGAAGAAGTGCCACGAAGCCTCCCCCACTATAGTAAATACGACCCAGTAAAATGATGTGCCTGGGAGATATCAAACACTGTGATAGGAGTTGCCTCGTGATCGCCGTGTGAGGGAGAGAAGAAGAGCAGTGTTCTGGTCAGTTTAGACTTTTCCCCAACACCACTGCCTGCCTACAGTGCGTTTACTCCAACCTGACAGGGATCTTTAGCTCCCCGACACCTCTTGCTGTCTATAGTGCGTTTACTCTAACCTGACAAAGATCCCTAACTCATCGATATCTCTGTAACTTGACAAATATACCTAACTCCCTCGCATTTATTCCTGTCTATATTGCATTTATAACTCCCTCACATCTGCTCCTGTCTATAGTGCGTCTATTCCAACCTGGCAAAGATCCCAAACTCACTGACATCTCTCTAATTTGAGAAAGATCTCGAACTCCCGCACATCTTTTACTGACTAGAGGCATAAGACGATTTGAAGGCATTTGTGGTGAATGAAAAAAGTAAAATTTTCAGAGAGGAGCTGCAAGGAGTGAGTGAAGAAGCAGAAGAATTTAGAGAGTCATCTGGGGATCTATTGCTATGAGTGACAAGAAAATGTTTTAACAAGACGATTTGGGATGCTCATAATGAAAGAAAAGAGAGGAAGAATTCAGGAGAAGAAAAGAAAGGACTAAAAAGAGAGGAGGACTATAAGAGACGAAAAGAGAGGAGGAATATGAGACAAAAATGAGGACTGACAAGAAAAGAGGAATATAAGAGACGAAAAGAATGAATGAAAAGGAAGGGGGAATATAAGACGCGAAAAGAGAGGACTGAAATAAGGGGCGAAAACTGAGAGACCAACTGGAAAGCCTTTGTGACAAGAGAAGCTTTCTGGAGCCACAGAGACTGGCAAACCTCACACCATTCACTCCTGCAACTGACAGCAAGAAGGTAAGAAAGTTTTGTGTTTGTGCAGAAATTAAATCGGAGTAAAATAAAACTGATCTGAGTAGCACGCGTGTACAGTGAGGACCCTACGTTACATACATACATAAATACATACATACATACATACAGCTAATTTTCCGTTATGGTTACACTCTCTGGAACATAAAATTGTGTTAGAATTGATCTTAACTTTCGGTTCTGACATGACCCGCTTCTGTCGGGGTGAAATTACATTTCTTCTGACTCACTTGAATATATACAATTAGCAAGATCGAAAGGGCTGGGTGGGAGAGAGACAGGTTAGGGTTTGAGTCCTTTATTTTCTCTGACATTTCGGGCTACACAGAACCCATCTTCAGAGTTATGTGCAGCCTGAACGTTAAAGGAAATAAAGACTTCAAGCTCTAACCTGTGTGTCTCTCTCCACCCAACCTTTCGACTTACCACAATGGATAATCTACATTAGCAAGATCTCACTAGTTTTGACAAAGAATAAAGGAAATCCGGACGTTGCTTTACATATATAATTATAAAGGAACAAGGCGAAAGAAATCCTAAAGTCAAAGTTCGCAAGGCAACATGATATCATCTTATCCAGATGATAAGAGATTGCTAACCACGCAGTAACGTTGCCAAGTGTATCTTTGGTAATGAGAGGGAGAGAGAGAGAGAGTGCTAGGGATAATGGCGATAATAACGGTGACTGTGACGATGATGATGATATAATGACAATGATGATAATGTTTTTCAGGATGTGTCTGGTGGATAAATGGTTCTGTATATCCCTACGCCGGGCAGTCATCATCTTTGTAGTCCTGGACCTGGTAAGTTACACACACACACATACACACACACACACACACACACGTTATGAGATCACAGGTACACCTCAGTTTAAGCATACATACGGTACATACATAGATATAAGTATCCACAAAATACACAAACACACATCCACACAAGTACTGTGCAAGTACTCATCATTCGAAAATACACTGGTATTACTCTCATATTTATATCACCAAATGATAATAAGTTAGTTTGTGAATATAATGCTCAGAATGAGAGAAACAAGTTGACTATCACTCTTCTTTTATTGCCCTTCCAAATAATAATAATAATAATAATAATAATAATAATAATAAATATTAGTTATATCAGGGAAATTTAAGTCAGCTTTTTTTTTTTTTTTTTTTGCGGTTATACGATATGGAAAAACTCATTTCTTTATTTTTTCTTTCAAATAAAGCTACCTTAATTACGACAAGAAATTACTGTAGGTCTGCGATTTTAAGACATGAAAGGATTCAAGAGATGATCCTAAGTTTTTTATTTCAGATCTTGGACTGCATTGGTCTCATAACGGCTGCTGTTGACGTGGCTAATTTATCACGTGAGTATTCTCTCTGTCTGTCTGCCTGTCTGTCTCTCTGCCTGTCTGTCTATCTGTCTCTCTCTCAGTTGTACATGAGAAATAATCGCAAGTTAATCTTACCTCTAACCTCACCCCAACAGTGTACCACATACGAAAGGGCGAGAGCCAAGAGAACTGGATCGTGGCTATGGTGTGCTTCGATGTGATCTTCAGCACTTTCGACTTGCTCATCGTTCTGATTGTGATTCGAGGATTGTATACGGTGAGTCTTGCCCCTCATGCCCCAACCCCTCCAACCCTCCTTCCTCCTACCTACCCATTCCCCTTTCTCACTATCATTCAATACGTCACACACTCGTGAGCCATGGTTTTTGACAAATGTATACATGAGAGAGAGAGAGAGAGAGAGAGAGAGAGAGAGACAGACAGACAGAGAGAGAGAGACAGAGAGATAAACTGGACCTCTAAAATACCGATATGGAACCAGAGCTGTAATTTTGCACTCACCGTCACAGTGTTCTAACTCTAATCTAAACTAACACTGTAAATTTGAAGACTGAGTTCGTATGAACGATGGGTGAATGTTAGACTATTTTTCTTCTTCTATTACAAGAAAACGTTCTCAAGTTGAAGGTAGGGCTGTGGTAAGCGACAGGTGAATTGTTCGTTTTCATCTCTTTTCTTCTGTTCTTACAGGAAAACGTTCTAAAGCTGATGGTAATGCTGGGGCAAACGACAGATGAAATGTTCGACTTTTCTACCATTATAACAGAAAAACGTTCATTATTTCAGGAAAACGTTCTCAGATAGGGAGTAGTGATCAGTGGGTGAATTATTCGACTTCTCTTTACAGTATCAATCACAGAAAAACGTTCATTATTACAGGAAAACGTTTCAAATACGGCTGTGGTGACCAACGGGTGGATTACTCAACTCCTCTTTTCTTACCTCAACACAGGAAAACGTTCTGCAGCTGAAAATAGGGCTGTGGTATCAGATACTCCAAATGTGTATGGTCACGGTCATCTTCCTCGTCGTCCTCATCAGAACCACGCTGATCAAGGGACTGTACATCGTCCTCTTCGTCTTCTTCATCGCCTTCTGGGGGTACCAAGTTGTGGTGCTTCGATCATATATTTATTCGGTGAGTTTGAGTGGGTGAGAGAGAGAGAGAGAGAGAGAGAGAGAGAGAGAGAGAGAGAGAGAGGTGCCACGTTTTAATCTGTTGTCAAAGCTCAGGGAGTTGCAAAAATATTCTGTTTTATATGGTATCTCTATACGTATTTTATTTTTAGTCTTTTTTATGTTTTTATCAATCCCTTTAACACCCAAACTCCTATGGCGTTAGGTGGAATACATTACCCTCCAAATTTATCTTGCTATAATCAGTCTTATTATAATCTTTTTTTTTTCCTGCAATGCATTTTTTTCCAGATCCAAAAAAAGAGGGCTATGCCTAAGCCAGAAGAGGTACTGACTGAGGAAGAGGAGGTGGAGGAAGAGGCAGAGGGGCGATACACTGATGTGGAGGGCAACAGGGAGGAGATGGTGGTGGTGGAGATGACGTGAGAGAGAGAGAGAGAGAGAGAGAGAGAGAGAGAGAGAGAGAGAGAGAGAGATGGGGAGGGGGAGCTTACTCATTTTACGACAGCCTTTTCGAACTAGAGAAGTTACATATAGCCTAGCCTAATTAAACCCCTTCGACACGAGTGGTTTTTTCTTAACCTTAAGAACCTGGGAAGATACCAGCAAGAACAACCGAAGATAAATGTCTACTAGGTTCAAGGTAGTCCATTTTTACTTAGATATTTGTTCTTTTGAAGGTTATTTTCGCAGCTCAGTGGCATCCCTTCCACATCGCTTCTTCGTGACTAGCAGCATATTCTAGTGTTATCTCTTGTTATAGCTCAGGGATAAGATGGTACTGTGGTTCCACATCATTTCCCTAGCACTTCTCCGTGACTAGCATCATAACCGAATGTTAATTCCAGGTTACAGCTTAGTGGCGAATAATACTACGTCGCTACATCCTTTCTGTCACATTCGACAGAGCATATAACTACTTCACTGTGGTTAAGTGATTGATGAATTCTCTGGGTCTCATAATTTGGGTGTATTTAGTTGTCATATGGACATAGGTGTTTGGTGAATTATTTGATATTTTCATATGATAGATTATTTTCTACAAGTCTGCTGCTTCTTATGGTGTAAAAATTTCTCTGAATACGGTGAAGGGTTGCTCAAAAGGTTAAGAGTAGTGAAGCAGTCAGTCGAGGTATTGTTTCAGATCTCAGAGTAATTGATCAGTCACTATCGGAGTTGAGCTAGAACGGAAGTGAAAGCTCAGTCTCGGCTCAGGCAGAGGGTAAGTGGGCGGCCGGGAGTACGAAGTGCTACGAGTCAGGAGGATTTTCCAACCTGAACCATTACCTGAGCACACTGGAGTTCTCTCACAGACCTCAACAAGATCAGACGGAGACGCCAACCACCCACCATGGCAGCCAAGGTTGAGGGGCACGTGAAGTGGTACCACGTCCAGAGGGGCTATGGCTTCCTGATTCGCCGGGACACGAGGGGGGAAGGTGGAGGAAGTGTTCCTCCACCGCTCCTCCATCGTGGACCCAAACCCTGCCCACCCTGTGCCTTCTGTTGTTGCTGGCGAGATGGTGGAGTTTGTGGTGGAGAAGGAAGCGAAAGTCCCTGCAGCTGCCTCTGTCACCGGCCCTGCAGGCGAGACAGTGCGGGGCTCTCCACACGCCCTCCCCCATCGTCGGGTCGCCGTCAGCCTCCAACTGCTGCTTCTGCCTCCTTCCCTGCCTCCTGTGCCTCTACCATCATCGCCATGTGTCTGGAGGTTGCCAAGGCTTTCTCGAGGGCGGATGTGGCAGTTTTTGCTCGGCGTTTGCTCGTCATTTTCCAGGCCAACAGGCTCCCTGCCATCACCGTACCCGAGTATTTTTCATTCACACCCGTAGTGCAGAGGAGCCCTGGGAGGAGGGCTCCTCGGCGTCGTCCTGGGCCGTCTGCGACCCCCACCTCTATCGTCCCGAGGGTGCTGCAGCTGCAGCACTCTACTCCACGGACGAGGATCCAGCCGTAGGGACGTGCTGTCTCCCGCCGGTCTGCCTCTCAGCCGCTCTCTGAGGTGCCCGTGGAGGTGGGGGAGGTTGCACCTTCATCGCCATCTGAGGCTGCGGCTCCTGATGCCCCAGTCTTACGTGGCGCGCATCCTGCTGTGCCTCCTCTTCCACCAGAGGACCAGGCACCAGTGAGCCCCAAGTCTTCCAGTTCGGCCCGGCATCTCTCATCTGGTGACTTTGCCTCCCTTCCACAGCTGGGCCTCAAGATCTCTGAGGACCAGCTGCGCCATTATGAGAACTTGGCGCCGGAGGAGCCTGACGAGAGGGAATTTACAAGGGGGGATTTCCGGCGGGCCTTGCTCTCCTTCAAGGAGCTGCGCCGGGGGTCCCTCCAGGGTGTTACCGAAGAACGTCGTATCATCTACACCCTCGGGGTAGTGCAGTATCATCTCTCCGCTAGTCCTGACTCTGACTCGGACTCGGGATCCCGTTCCTCTAAGCCAGATGTTGCCAGCCTCAACCATAGGCCTATACTGTATATGACTGGCTTAATGGCCAATTTTATGGCCGATAGCCTTTAAAAAAAAATGCTCTGTATCTATCTCGGTTTTTCAGTTGCGAACTGTGTTTGCGACTGTTAAGGGAATTGTGCTGTTTTATGTTAATATATATTGATACAAAACTATGAAGTGCCTTTGACATTTACTACCCTGTTGATATACTAACGAACCCGTGACACCTTCCAAACCACGTCTTCCTGACTAGACCATATCCTAGTGATGGTTTCGCATAACACCTCTATAGAAATACAATACTGTGGTTTTACATTCTTACCAAATCACTTCTTCGTGACTATCACCATACTCTAGTGTTAATGTCTTGCTACGGCTCAACGTTTCATGATGAGATGGCAGTACGTCAGATAAAAGTAGCAACGAAGAAAATAATAAGCATGGTACAGTGGAGAAGCATCAATACCTTAAGTTAGCAACACTGGCAAAGACTTGAGTAATTGAGAAAAGGTTTGCCACAAAGAAAATGTAAAAAAAAAAAAAATACAAGGTTTTGCAAAGGTGGAAATAATGATAAAAGGTCTGGTACACTGGACTGACAAATAGGTCGGGCATCTGCAAGCAACAAAACTAAGCTTGTCACCACTGGGATAAATGATAAAACAGTTTGGAAACACAGATAAATATACAAGGCTTGGAATCACTGGGGAAATGATAATGAGCTTGAACTAAACATTAACTGGCTAGGTAACATTAGAATAAATTATAAGCATGGCACACTGAAACAGCTAAGGAATCATAAACAAGGCAACTTATAAACACTACCAACGCTAAAGAAATGGTAAAATTAAAGTAAGGTGTACCAAAATCCAAGTAATTGATAGAAAAACTCATAAATAACTGTTTTAGCACACTACAACCCTTCAGAACGATGTAACTGTTTATTCTAGCTACCTCCAGATGATTTTACTTAAGCAGGGACATATCAAACTGAAGGGGCTATATCTAACCCCTCTACTTCAAAAAGTCTATCCAAAGCTCAATATAATGCGTCATCGGAGTGAAGGCTTGAAATATACCCTTTGGTGTCGTGCATCTGGTACTGGGGATCGGGAAAACAGCGCCGTATTCTAGGTGGTATCAAAGACTTAGTTGGATCTCATCCCAAGCGATTTATTTTGCATATCACACTTTAACATTCTCCTATATGCTGCTGATATCTTTTGCTATCGGTACGGTTTGCAACAGTAACATACACCTAGATGCTGATAGCCTATGTTCAGAATAAATCGTAAGAAGTGCTCTTTAAATTTCACACACACACACACACACACACACACCATTGTACTGCAACCCTCAACACATAACAAATGCACATAGCAACAACACGGGTGTAGTAAACTCAAGAGGAAAGCCTGAGTGATGTCAAATGACCACTAATGGCACCCAGATACGGAGTACGTGAATGACTAGTTTAAAAGAGCGATGTAAACAATGGAACAAGTAAAGGAATACAGGTTAATTGGTATATATGGAACAAATACACTTACCACATAGTGTGCAGAAAATAGTGAAGAGCCCTTGGGTGATGCTCAGTTCCACTAATAATGGAGAAATCGCAACACTCATAGATATAAACAGTAGGGACGAATGACCCGTGCTTGTGTGACAACAATCTCTGTCACTGTTGCCATGTCGGTGAGCTAGCCTCTATCAAATCTTCATAGCTTAAACTACATCAAATATGCTTAAAAGTGGATCAGTGGATGAATGAGTGAGCGAACATAAATTTATACAGCATTTGCAAGGAATAATTATCCCTGTGAAAGGCAAGAAATGTTGGAAAATTACGAAATGAAATTTTCTCGCAGTTTCCCACAGTGACGCGGGACATTCGACTGAACAAAACCTGATTAAAGTCTTTCGTCGTCTTGGCGAAAATAATAATTTGTCTAATACATTGAAACTCTCAACATTATGTTAATAAAAGGTTAGGGACTAATACAATGCATTACTTGTAAATGCAGCTGCACATTGATCGTCCAGATTTATTGATCTAGCGGTGTCTGGTATCCTTCCCCAGACTGTGTACTCGCCCCGTCATTTGAAAAAAAATATTTTTCATTTTCTTTTTACACAACCCCTGTTGGTATTTCGCTCAAATAAATTAAATTATAGGATGCTATACAAACTAGAGCGTCTAACTGCGTACGTACTAACGGTAGCTCTTATATCTGCAGTTTGGTGGTGTATTAATTTGCACTACAATCGTAAATGTTTCCAAATTAAATCGTCTCACTGCGTGCGTACCAACTCAAGCCCTTGTATTTGCAGATACTTGGTGTACTAATGCAACGACACTGTTCAAGTATTAGTTCATGTATTTGCAGATAAATTACGTAAACATGCAAGGTGTTGCTATTGTTTAACCATTATAGTCGCGGAGCGCGAGTCTGAGGTTGTCATATCCTGGCAATCTACCCCTCATATGTGCTTCCGATTTCGTTTCATATAACACACGAATCTTATTATACACGAAAATATTATACACGAATATTATTTTACACGAACATATTATATACGCGAGTCTGAGGTTGTCATTATTGTATCCTGGCAATCTACCCCTCATATGTGCTTCTGATTTCGTATCATAACACGAATCTTATTATTATACACGAAAACATTATACACGAATATTATTTTACACGAACATATTATACACGAATCACAGGCGTATCATATTATACACGAAATCAGAAACACAGTTCACGGATAGATTGTCAGGGTACGATAATGATAACCTCAGTCGTGCGCTGCGATTATAGTTCTTAGATTTGCCGGTAGATGGCAGATGAATGCAGTGCCATAGTTTGTTGGTAGTCCCTTACAAATACCCCTAGATGGCGTAAGACTACAGTCCTACTATTTAATTCTTAGTTATTACCTTTGCCTATAGATGGAGAAAGAATGCAGTTCCACTATTTAATTATTAGTTTTTAGATCCGCAGATAGATGATGTATGATTGCAGTCGTACTGGTTAATTATTTGTTCATACATTCGCCGATAGATTGAGGAAGAATGCAGTTCTTTTTCATTTCTTTTTACACAACCCCTGTTAGTATTTCGCTCAAATAAATTAAATTATAGGATGCTATACATACTAGAGCGTCTAAGAGCGTACGTACTAACGGTAGCTCTTATATCTGCAGTTGGGTGGTGTATTAATTCGCACTACAGTCATAGAATGTTTTCCAAATTAAATCGTCTCACTGCGTGCGTACCAATTCAAGCTCTTGTATTTGCAGATACTTGGTGTACTAATGCAACGACACTGTTCAAGTATTAGTTCATGTATTTACAGATAAATTACGTAAACATGTAAGGTGTTGCTATTGTTTAACCATTATAGTCGAGGAGCGCGAGTCTGAGGTTGTCATTATTGTATCCTGGCATCTACCCCTCATATATGCTTCTGATTTCGTATCATAACACACGAATCTTATTATTATACACGAAAACATTATACACGAATATTATTTTACACGAACATATTACACACGAATCACAGGCGTATCATATTATACACGAAATCAGAAGCACAGGTCACGGATAGATTGTCAGGGTACGATAATGATAACTTCAGTCGTGCGCTGCGATTATAGTTCTTAGATTTGCCGGAATATGGCAGATGAATGCAGTGCCATAGTTTTTTGGTAGTCCCTTACAAATACCCCTAGATGGCGTAAGACTACAGTCCTACTATTTAATTATTAGTTATTACCCTTGTCTATAGATGGAGAAAGAATGCAGTTCCAGTATTTAATTATTAGTTTTTAGATCTGCAGATAGATGATGTATGATTGCAGTCGTACTGGTTAATTATTTGTTCATACATTCGCCGATAGATGGAGTAAGAATGCAGTTCTACTATTTTGTTGTTAGTCATTACAGATGCAGATAGATGGCGTAAGAATACAGTTCTACGATTTAAGTAATAGTTCTTATATATCCCAATGGATGGCGAAAGAATGTAGTTCCACTATATAATTATCAGTTCTTATCTCTTTACATATATAGAATATGAACGCAATTCCAGCATTTCATATGCATTAAAATGTTGAACGCCACTTGCTACAACATTGCATACATTTTATTAGCCAATTTGAATATATACTTACCGGATATATTACCCAAAATATGAATAAATTTGTATTATGCCGTGAACAGCTCGGCATGTAGTCCTTATGTGACTGTCTTTACTGACATTTTCGCCCTTCCCTATTTGTTGACCTATTCTGTTATACACTAGCATTTTCCAGTTTCATTCTTCCACCTCATCAAATCTTTTTTCTGCTTCGTATTCTTGTTCCACAATTAGGGACTTGGGTATAACATCAGCTATCGTGGGTCGCATAATAGGCGATTTGGACGAGAGAGAGAGAAAAAATACGTGTATGGCCTAATGAACCATACTTTTTTTTTTTTTAATAAATTCTAAGCCGCCTTCATGTTCCAGCCCAGTGCTAAGGAAGGGTCAAACATCATGTAACCACTCACGTATCTCTTGTCAGCCCAGAAATAAGCTGGGTAAGTGTTCTCGAACCTAGAATTACCTTGTCTAACCTAAAGAAGCCCAACCTAACCTGACGCAGCCTAATCATATCTAAACCGATTTAATCTCACTCATTCTCACTTAACCAAACCCAGCCAAGCTTAAAATTACCTAATCCAGCCAAACCTAACCAAGCCTAACCTAACCTAATATAGAGTACTGCAACCTTAACACATCTAAACCGACGTATCCTAACCAAATCTAACTTAATCCGTCTATGCCTAATCGAACTAAACCCAACTCACCCAAAAATGACCAAATCCAACCAAACCCAGCCTAAACCTAACCTCGCACCTCCCATACTTTCGCAAACATTCGATGCGGTGAGTGAAGGTCTACAGATGTCACACTCATCGTTTGGCCCGTTCTGTGTACAAGTGTTTGTGTGTGTGTGTGTGTGTGTGTGTGTGTGTGTGTGAAGGGGATTAGCGCTGCGCTTTGAATAATGTAAACATACTGAAAGAAGAGGAATGGTGGAAAGCTACGGATGATGTCTAATTATATATAGTATATGTTACAAATAGGCTGATTTCTAATGCATACTATACAGTATTTCCAAGACAAAATACTAAGGGGGATGTGCAACCAAAGAAATGTCCCTCATTAGGTTAAAGCTTGCTTTGCAAGTAAATGACTTGGCAACAGATGATAATACCATTGCCTACGATATGTGACAAAACTCAGTGTGTTGCTAATGTCTTGGTAGCGATTAGCACATACTTTCTAGCACCATATTTCACATTCGTTTTCTTCCATAGTCACAGAAGAAAACTTGCACATGAAGGGCATACAATTTCTTGGAACATGTTTAGCATCAACTGTTCCTGGTCTGCCAGAGGAGCCAACATGCTCACTGAACTCAGTATGCTTCTCTGTTATTGATTGCACTGATGTGTTCGGTGTCTGCTGCGCTGAACCATGTCTGGCCACATCATCCTTCCAGCTGGTCAGTGTTTTTAAGTCACTCACCTTAACCAGTCCCGAACACCCGTGTCCCTGGCATCGCCTCCTGGCTCCATAGAATTTGCTTGACATTCTGTTCTCTTCTCCAGTTCTGTGACATGGATCATGCCAGTATCCTCACTGTCCTTGTCACATCCATCCTTGCTGACCTTCTCCCCTCTGTATAGACACGTACAACTTCTGCTGTTCATTACACTCCTCCTGCCACTGCTACTAACCCTCCATCTATCCTTCCTCAATAACCCTCAACTCAGTAGGCCGTACCTACCCTACCCATCCAGTTCACGTTGATGCTGACGGTTCTGTCCTCGCTAGTGGCCAGGCTGGGGCTACTTGTATTGCCTATAATAACTCTGCTTCACTAGGTTTCTCCACTTCCTACCGTCTCCCTAACTAGGCTAGCAGTACTCAATTTGAAGTGCCTGTTCTTGTCCTTGCTCTTCGCTTCCTTCTCTCAAAACCTCTCAGTCCTAATCATCAGCTATACCCAGACAGCCCTCGTCCTTCGCCTGCAACCTCCCCCTTCCTGCAGTGCGCCTCCCTGTGTCCAAAGTAACAGTCCGGAAAATCCTTCTAGAGGGGACCTGGAGGATTTGGATCTGTGTACAGATATTGAACGTCCCACCAGCGTCACCATCCAGCACTATGGCAACTACCGTGGGGTGAGACGCATCTATGGCAAGCACCCCACCCTCACCCGCCGCTGTGATGTGGCCCTCGCCCCCACTGGCCTGGGGTACTGCTCCTTGGGGGAAGTCACTAGAAGACCGGCCACCATCATTCCCTAGCGGATCTGTAACACTCCCATGTCTGTCTCATTCTCCTATCACATCGTTAACTGACACAATGGTGCTCCGTTTACACCCAGTGCCTTACTATTTTCCACTCTGTGTACCTACTTTATTACAGTTACAAATCGTGATGTTCTGGGGGACATCCTCTACCTCTGTGCCGAATTTCTCACACTATTTTTATCATACTGTTCAGTGAGTATTTATGTGCTATATACGGTTTTCTGCTGTATTCATTCACAGTTTTAAAAATATCTTCATGTACTGTCGTATCTCCTAACTGTGCCTGTGCCTGAAAGTAATATGATAACTTTTGACTCACATATTAGGCAGAGTAGTCGTCACCTCTAATGTAGCCTTTGCTGCATGGCAAAGGTGGATGCGTTATCTTAAGATCTAAGGTTGGTTTGAGGCTCCTGGGGCATATTCATTGACTTTCTTTAGCCTGTGTCGTGTATAACACTGCTTGGTTATACATTTGCCTTCACTTATACAGCTGCAAAACACATTACAGCCAGACTAGAGTGAATAAGAGTGACAGCAGTACAACACAATAATGCTAAATATTTCTCGTTATCTTGTGTTTTCCTTCACGTATAGAGCCATCAAATACATTAGGACCAGACTAGAGTGAATGATAGTGACAACAATACAACACAAACAAGAATGAACATTTCTTGAGCGTATGTTGTGAATAAGATTTTCTGTTTATACATTTACTCTTCACTCATACATCCATCAAGTGTATGACAGGAAAATCAGAATGATATTTGTCGGACTAAGCGTGATGTGTATAGAGTTTCATGTCGATACAGTTAACTTTACTACTACAACTACGAAACACAATACATCCAGAATACATAGCTGATAAAAGACTCCTAAACCATTCCAGCTCAGTTGATGGTCAGGTGTAGCTAGATTGGAAGGCTGATTTTACTAGTAACCAAGGAGACTCTTTTGCTTGCTTCTACATCTAGCTTCACTAATACAGCTAGCAAATACAACACAGCCAAAACATAGGAAACCTGTTTGTTCTAAGCTGATGAAGATTCCTAACGCATTTCAACTCAGCTCATAGCCAAGTATAGTCCGACTGGAAGGAAATTTTGACTAGGAACCAAGGACTATTTTGCTTATTTAATACTTCAGTCTTCACTCATACTTCTACCAAACCCAACAGCCAAATATAGGGGAATTGTTCTAACCTGACGAAATTCCTAATTCCATTTAACTCAATCGATGGCCAAGTATGGCCATAATCCAAATCCCTATTCCACTCCTAGGTACAACAAGACCTGGGTTAAGAATCTCTAAAATACAGCCACACACAACCGTTACATTTACCCCACAAGTCCCTAATTCTGTCCTAGATATGTCCAGCCATAAATAAATACTGCAGTGGAGACGTGTAAATTGGAAAGATAAGCTGATATGCTGTATGAACATGTCTCACTGATAAGGTGTGAGAGGTTTTATCTTGAGTGTTTTCTGCCTCAGTGACGCAGGTTGGTGGGTCATGGTGAGGATGATGAGCTGTATTGCTTGGTGAGATGGTGATGACGATGTTGTTGCTGGTGGTGGTGGTAGTAGTGATGATGATGATGGGGATGATGAGGTTGGTGATGAGGAGGAGGAGGAGGAGGAGGATAATGATGATGATGATGATGGTACTGTTTGGTGTTGATGTCTATGTTACGGTGTGTGTGTGTGTGTGTGTGTGTGTGTTCACCTAAGAAGCAGTGTGGTGGGTCAGGGTGAGAATGTTGATCTGTGCAACGCGGTGAGGCTTTTGCTGAAAATGATCACTGATTATATTCTGGGCAGTTTTGTGTTAGGGAGAGAGAAAATTCACTACAAAAAGCCTCATCTGAACTGTGTCAAGTCACCTACTCGCAAGCCAGAATAAAACTAAGTCCTTGAGTTGAAGAGGTAACGAATGAAGATACAGAAGCGAGGAAGAAAAACAAGAATGAAACGGAAGAAGAAAAGTAAAAAAAAGTGGAGTGAGAGGAACTAAAAAAAAATGAAAACAGTGAATTAGAAAGCCGACAGATAACAAAGAACAAAAAACCGAGAACCAGAAAAGAATTAGGTAAGACAATATAAAAAAAAAAAAACGATAAAATAAAAGATTTCAGGGCAATGAGGTGGTGACATTTGCGAATTTCAGTGACCTTCAGACTGTCACGTACAACTAGGCAGAAAACGATGGTTTATCAATTGTCGCAAAATCCACAAAAGTCGATGAAAACAGCGATAATACTTTTCTAAACGCTGTTAAATATCGATGGTATTTTTTGATCACAGATAAACTACTAGTGAAACTCATCCCTTACATCCCAGTATATGTATTTCTTTTTTTCTTTTTTCCCCCCTTTTGCTATCTCGTGACGACTTTTTAAATATGAGTCTTTTCTGTGTTATTTCATACTGCTTTAATTCATCACCACTATAGTTTCTCCGCCTTAAGTTGGCCCAGATTTTTTTTTTTTTTTTTTTTTTTTTTTTTGCGGCTTATATCGCATGGCTCAAGGGCAGAAAAGGACAGTAATGTGGCTCGACATCTTTTCCGTTGCACCTCTTCGTGACTGCCGTCAATTTTTGGTGTTAGTCTAACGTGAAAACTTTGATGCAAGATGGAGGGGTGGCAATTTTAGGTCAAGTTAAAGGAAAAACAGCATAGCAACTGACCACCCCATACTAATAATATAAATGGCCAGAGCAAAAATATATTAAAAATTTTCTTGTAGCATAATCGACTGGTGGTAGCAAGAATCAACTTAAAAGAGGTTCATTAAAGAAGTTAAAGGTCGATGAGCCTCTGCAAGGACGTCTCACAAGGTCACACACACACACACACTCACACACACACACACACAGCAAATTCCCAACTGTACTTATCATAGTTACTCGTTATCAGCTTTATCAGAAAAAAAAAAAAAAAATTCATATTAGGGACTTGGAGACGTGATTGTGGGTCTTTGTGGGTCTTGCCTCCATCCCGCTCACTCCTGCTCTCGCCAGCTCACCAAAAGTGTCAGGTAAGGAAAATCTGAATTCCTTTTACTATAACACCTTTAATATTAGTCACCTGTAATTAGTTTAACTATTTTAAATCACTTGTAATATTATGCTTCTTTCATTTTAAATTGGCCTAAAAAATAGCATCTCTCCGTCTTGATTGCCGACTTAGAAGACTAGAGTAACACTATACTTTGATGTTAGTCACCAAAAAATGCTATGGAAAAAGTGCATTGCCTTAGATTTTTATATTTATTTACTTCCCTACATTTGCCTCTTGACGTGAAAATGAGCCACAAGAGGACAAAATTCTCGACCAAGTTGATGCGATAGAATTATACCTTTTTCCCGCTGTCAGGCCTTCAAAATAGGGAATGTCCCTGGGAATGTGTGAGAGATGTTAGTAAGTTACTCTCGAGCTGACTGTGAGTAAAAAATATATGAATAAATAAAAAAAAACATATCAACACGAGTCCTTTACTTCGCTACAATCACGGAAGACCTTATGAGTGAATTAAAAGAGAGCTCCTTTCATTCACAGGATCATAAGTAACTGTAACTTCGCGATTAAGGATTGGTCCCATGGTAGGCTAATATACCATTTATTACTCAGAAGTAGCCCACCCAGGTAAATCCTCTTGAACCCTCTCACACATTTCTTGGTACACCCTGCATATTAACTGTGGCAGGCAACGAATCAAATTTATTCCTAATACAC
>JAGKTI010005860.1:26828-43096 GCA_018397915.1 Birgus latro
TGTGTGTGTGTGTGTGTGTGTGTGTGTGTGTGTGTGTGTGTGTGTGTGTGTGTTTATATTCTGAAATGGTAGGTGGAACTTTTGGAAACATTACTTCTCCCCTGTATAGTATGAATACCTGCCCTTTTCATTAACAGAGCATAAAGAGAGGGAAATATATACAATCTGTTCTCTGAGTATTTAGATATAGTTGTCTGCCTTGAGAAGAACACACGTACTGTACTTCAGCAACGTATATGCAGAAACAATCATTTGGGATGAATTCTTTGAGGGCCGACTGCACAGTTAAACATTTGTTGGTGTGGACAACTCTAATAACTCATTTCAGCAAACTCCAGACAATTCCATTGAGCTGAGCGTAGGTCATAGAAGCCTAAGAGCGTTAACAGGTGAAAAAAATAATGCAATATACGGTTACCATGATAAAACCGGCATGGTTTTTAACCCTAGAACAGTACGCCTATGTTAGGATACTGTATACGGCGTATGTACACCTGGGTCTGTGAGACCCAGGCATAAAACATTAAAAGAAAAAAAAACTGTTTCATTTATTAAGTCCTTGACCATTCTACATCTTTGGGGGGGTTTATCTTCTATCAAATAATGAATATAGTATTAAAATTAACTTATTCTATGTATTTTAAACAATTTTTTAAAACAAACTTATCAACAAAATGAATTTTTTGTTTGCGTGGACCCCATAAGAAAAGAAATCACACAATGCTGCTGACACTGCTGTCTGAGCTTGAGGTATGAAGGGTCTTCATGGTGTGGAGAGGATAGCCCAAATGGTGTGTCCAGATCTTCAAGATCCTCAAGTACACGTGGGTCTCACAGACCCGACCGCAACTTTAGTGCGTTATACACCGAAACAGAGGGCGTGCTGCATATCTACACACCCACCCTTAGCATGGGCACCAAAATCTAGGAAGCTACTGAGACGGACAGGGGTCCCTGGCATCTAGAAGTTGCTAACTAGAAAGCGGAGAAAAAATGCCGGGTCTCGCAGACCCAGGTGTACTAATCGTTTTTACTCTAACTAGGCCTAAAATTTCTAAATATTCATTTTAATTTCTGAGCTGTAGCAATAGATTAACATTAGAATATGCTGCTGGTCACGAAGAAGTGCTATGGGAAGATGCAGAGCCGCAGTATTGTCTTTTCCTGCCACTGTAGCTGCGTGAAAGAAGCTGCAAAAGGACGGAAATCTGGCCCAAGTAAAAGAGAATATTATTTCGAAGCTATTTGTGTTTTGCTTCAAAATGCAAGGCGTAGTTGTAACCAAAAATCCCAAGTGCCATCTAACTAAGAGTGGCACTTAAACAGCCTTACGTAAAAACCCATGAGGAAAAAATACGTCTTGAACCGAGTGTGTGAGGAGATAGAGGGGATGATATGGAAGGTGACTCAGATTAACACGTCAGCCGCCCCTGGATAATGTTTTGTTTAATTCCTTTTTATTTTTCACGTGTTATTTTTGGCATACTTCTTATACTAAAATGCTTTGCTCGAGTGTGGGACTATATTTGGTGGTGAGAGTGAGGCCTCCTTCGCTGGTAACTTTTGTCTTGTTATATTTTTAGTATATTCAAGTGCTTGAGAGGGACGCCTTCATGTGGTGGCACTGATATAACTGGGCAGCTCCTCTTGCTATACAGACTTTCATAATCTCCCTTCCTCTCCCCCCCCCTAAGAGTATGATGGGCTGCCTGGGCTACAGCTTCTACTAATAACTGCTGCTACTACTAATATACTAATACTAATACTACTGCTACTACTACTATTACTACTACTACTACTACTACCAATACTACTACTTCTACTGTTACTACTACCACTGTTACTTCTACTGCTACTGCTACTACTACTACTACTATCATCCTCATCATAAGCTTATATCTCATGCTAATTTGAGTGAAAATATATATAGGTAAGTATCCTCGCTAAGAATAGACGGGTTTGCGAGAAGACACTGCTAACTCACTTGACCTGAGAGAGAGTGAGGTGGGGGATAGGTAGGTAGAGAAGCAGGAAGTCAGGAAGACATAGACAGCTGCATAGACAAACAAAGAGACAGACAGACAGACATGTAGACAGACAGAAAGACAGATAGATAGGAGACAGAAGTAGCTGCAGTGACAGAGAGACAGACAGATAGACGGAGGCACAAACAGGCAGGCACACAGAGACAAACACAGAGCCCTCATGCGTAAGCTGATACTCCTAAGAACGGATCCCAAGAGCAACAGTTTCCGAATATAACTCAAGGACAGAGAACACGACAGCTGAAAGGAGAACAATGTCAACAGCAACAACAACAATAGCAGCAACAAAGACAACAACAAAACAACGCATCAATACCCACACAACAACAACAACAACAACAACAACAACAACAACAAAAGCAGCAATGACAGAACAACATTCATTCCCTATTCCCATTGCCACACCGACGCCCACACCAGACGACTGAGCCATCCACACAGCACTAAGAAACCAAGTGTGTTTCTGGTGCAGCGCTATTTGGGGACTACTCAGTATAATGGCCCAGTTATTTCAGTTCTAACCTCGCTCCTCTGACAGCAAATGTAGGGCAATCAGAACATATGTGGCAGATCAGACCCTCAGAGACAGACAGACAGATAGACAGACAGAGACAGAGAGAGAGACAGAGAAAGAGACAGAGAGAGAGACCCTTTGCTGAAGAATATGCGGCCTAAGTCATCATTCTTCCCAACCAGGAGCTCAGACATCCTAGGTTAGACTATTTACACCTCTCTCTCTCTCTCTCTCTCTCTCTCTCTCTCTCTCTCTCTCTCTCTCTCTTGGCATAAAGTGAGCAATACACCTCAAACAACCCTTGAACATGAACCCTGAAGAACTACACCCATTTGTTGCTCTCAACCCACTAGATCACCAGGTGACCCTCAAATCCTCCCAGCTTAGTTACCATCTTGAGCAGCCTTCCTATCAACATGGCAATAGTTATTTACTCTCTCTCTCATAGGGAATAACGTCCAGACAACAACAGATAACAGATATCGTACAGGCGGTGAGAAAAATGCTGTTACTCAAGGGTCGATAAAACGGTACATCTCTCTCTCTCTCTCTCTCTCTCTCTCTCTCTCTCTCTCTCTCTCTCTGTTTTTGTCCCTACTCAGCAACAACCCTTTTTCCCACGACAGACGGCCCTTTAACACTTCCAATAAGACAAGAACTGTTTTATTATCGTTATTATCAGACTCCTTCATTCAGCTTAGTAAAGACCCTTCGTGTAGGAGATGAATGAGGCTTTCCCCCCCCCCCTCCAAGTTCGAAAAGTCACCCCTAATTTGCCTGAAAAATAAATCAGTAAATAAATACATAACCAGACGATAGAAAATTAATTAGATAGATAAATAAGCAGATAACTAACTATATGAATGAATATATATACAGGAACGTCATCTAAGTGAAAATATAACAGTCCAGGGGAGACCAGAGAAATAAATATATAAATAAATACAAAGACGTCATTGTGTTTCAAAGGTTTATTCAGAGTGACGATGTATATATATGTGGGCGATCTGTACACTCACGTCCCCGAGTCGAGTCTGAGTGGCGGTGTGTGAGGATTCCCCACTGAGGTAAGTGTCATGGCAATCAGACCAATACCGGGAATTTCTGGTTAGTGAACGTTCGCCACTTAAGGTGTCATCAGAAGTAGTCACGCCATAAAAACGACTTCACTTCAGAGTATGCTTATGTTACTAATTCAGGGGTTCTCTCTCTCTCTCTCTCTCTCTCTCTCTCTCTCTCTCTCTCTCTCTCTCTCTCTCTCTCTCTCTTACGGTCGCTCCCCATAACAGTTGATCATTTCTCAGCCCTCCTTTCTTCATCTTAGTCAAAAATTTTCAGTTTGCATATAATCAAAGCTTGGAACAGAGAAATAATGCTACCCAAGTGTTCCCTGCGTGGCGTAAAAGAAGACATCCATTAACCCCTTCAATCCAGTAACGTATTATTTTTATATATTTATTTTTAAGTTTATCTTCCCACTTCCATACAGTATTATTATATTTTTTTCTTTCATTTTTTTTAATGAAGGAGTTAGACATATCCTTCATTAACCCTTTCACAACCAGACATCACCTTAAACCGATAAATAGGTAAATGGATAAATAAATGAATTAATAAATGAACAAATGAATAAGTCGTCTATAAGTAGTGAGGGTAATACTGTATAATACGTCATCAGACGGAAGGGGTAGATCAAGGTCGGACTTTGTACGTGTTTTGCTACTTGGAAATAATCTTTTGGTCAACACTGGAGAGATAGTGATTTATCTGACTAGACACACACACACACACACACACACACACACACACACACACACACACACACACACACAGTAACACAATAACCCAGTGCTAATATCGGACACAGGTAAATCCGTATACCTCAAGACAGACTCTCCATAGACAAGAGAAGTGGCATTATTTTGCGGAACAAGAGTACGGTGTAAATAATTGTTATAAACAGGACATCCCATTCACTGCGAGACGCCTAACCCACCCCCTCCCTTATGAGGTGCCGAGAGAGACAATCCCCTCTCCAGTATCCCCCATCCTTCCTATCTCCCATCCTTTCTATAAATTACAATCTCTGCTCCTCTCCTCCCTCTCCAAACTCTTCTCCTCCCCTTCCAAACCCATTTCCTTCTCCTCTTTTAAACTCCTCCCCCTTCAAACCCCCCTCCACCTCCAAGCTCTTTCCCTCCCTTCCCCCACTCGACTCCTCTTCCCCTTTCCAAATTCCCTCCTCCCCCTCCAAAACTACCATCCCTCCTTCAAATCCCTCTCCTTCTAACCCCTCCACATTCCTCTCCCTCCTGACCTTCCCTTTTTACCTCCTTCCTCCAAACTCCTCTCCTCGCCCTCCAAACTTCTCACCTCCCCCTCCAACGTCCCCCCTGCCCCCAAAGTACCCACCAAGACTTCCCCTCCCCCTTCACCTCCTTCGACGTAAGACAAAGCAGTAATAACTAGAGGGCTGCCGGTGCTCTGTCAGGTCTAGTCAGGCAGCCCCGGGCCAGTAATATTACCTGTACTTTGTCACTTCCTGTTAGGCAGAACGAAGTGCAGACGGAGGGGGAAGGGAGGGAAATTGGAGGAGATGGGATAGGGAGAAAGAAGAGATGGAGGGGTAGAATATGAATCTGGAGGAGAGAGAGAGAGAGAGAGAGAGAGAGAGAGAGAGAGAAGGAAGATGCACAGGACGGTGAGAGGAGGGAGGATAAGGGGGGAAGAGGGAAAAATAAAACAGAAACAGAGAGCTATATAGAAGGATGGGAAATGAAGGGGGAGTGGAGGGGAGATGGAAGGTAATTAGTGAGGAAGAAGGACACAGCCTGGGATGAAGGAAGAAGCAATAGTATAAGGGAGGAGAAAAGGAGGAAGAAACAAGGAGGAAGACTGAGAGAATGGAAGAAATGGAAAGAGAGAGAAAGAGAGAGAGAGGAGGGGGGAGTGGGAGAAGTTGCATAGATACAAAGACCTCAGTGGAAAATTGAAGCCTTAAAAAAATACATATATACGTGACAAAAACACACATATAAAAAACGATAGAGCAGAAAAAAAGGGCTCTTCCCCACCCTCCCCACCCTCCGACGATCAACTGTACATGAAAATAATGTAACTTGCTTCAATTCCCACACCAAGCAGTGCACAAGAATGAAAGGAAAAGCTGAAAAAAATATGAAAATAATACGTCCTCAGGTATTGTTGTCGTCATTATTTTATTAGTGTTATTATTGTTTTCATTGTAATTGTTGTTGTTGTTGTTGTTCCTCTTCTTATTGATGTAACTTCTTCTTCTTGTTGAAGCTGTGATTTTCGTGAGTTTGTTTTTGTCTGTATTATTATTATTATTATTATTATTATTATTATTATTATTATTATTGTTATTATAATCATCATCATCATCATCATCATCATCGTTACAGTTATCACTATTATCATTATCAGCATGTTTTTCATCCTGCGTTACTTGCTTCCATAATTTTTTCTCGTCCTTGCCATTGCTGTTTACATAGGCCCGGTTATCCAAAGCAAAGTAAGATATAAATAATTATACTAAACCCCATCCCTCTCCTCCTGCCGATAACGATAACACAGACAGTAACCACTCACGTATAAAACAAGTCAAGGTGACCCCGGGTACATGAGTGAAAGGGCAAATGAAAGCAGAAGTTGAAGCAGACACGTAAGCAGAAACGGGAGCAATCAGGATTGTAGGAATGGAAGCAGACGCGGAATAGAAATGGTTCCAAGTGGGAAAGTTAAAATCAATGCAGACTTGAAAGCAGACATGGGAACAAAAAGTAGTGAATAACTGGGAACAGACACACAAGCAGCAAGGGAAGCAACCAGAGAAGACAAAAACTTAGCAGACAGGAAGCAGAAATTTTAGCAAGGAGGAAAGTAAGCATGGAAGGTGACACGAAAGCAGATATGTGAGCAAACAGAAAAGTAGGAAAGGAAGCAGACACGGAAACAGTAATGGGAGAGAACAGGGAAAAAAGTGGGAGCAGATATGAAAACAGAAACAGAATCAAACACACAAGTAGGAAAGGAAGCAGACACGAAAGCAGAAATGGGAGCTGGATTTTAGCTACCAATGGAGAGAGATCCACTACTCGATTTGTTAGATATGGCCTTCATTAAAATCAAGACTTTGATGGGGGGGTTCTAAACTGAAGAAAATCGTCTAAGTGTACCAACGATGAATTAATAAAAGACGTCACCAGATTCAAAGGCTAAAGATCAGTGTTGTTGTGGCCCCCGGATCATCCAGACGTGAACCCAGTGAACTGCAGGCTGAAGGTTAATCCTCTAACAGCCCACCATCCTCCTTTAGGAGGATAAGGAGGGAACTGAGGGACGTTTGTACAGCCGGGCAGTTCCTCCGTCAGGTTATACAGGTGCCACCACAGGAAGGAGTCCCCCTCCACTACCTAGAGTCAATAAAGGTCACAAATGCGATATCCGCGCAATGTCCAGCAATAACATAAAGAAAAAGACTGTTGAGTGTGGTTGTGTCTCATTTTATCTCACACTATCTCTCATAATTATCTCATGGTCGGCGTCAGGGCAGGCCTTGTCAAAGTGCTCTTCGTGTTTACACGGCGTGAACGCTGTAGTTTTTAATTTATTTGTCTCTGTTTCTATCTTTCGGGATATCTAATCAACAGGTTTTTCTCGTCACTTAATTTAACTCCTACGCTTGGGACACATAAGTACGTGTTTAAGTTCTGCCTACGTGTGTGTGTGTGTGTGAACCAAATATCTCAATTTATCCATTTTTTATCAAACACGGTAGAGGGATAGAAAGACGGCCAAGGAGGTGAACTTTTTTTTTTTTTTTACATTATGATCAAAGCTCAAAGCCAGAGGGGCTAAGTCAAAGTTTTATCTGTCAGCGTCAACTTGCAGTGTTTTAAACTGATTTAGACCGAACTTGGAAAAATTGAGGGCAAGGCAAGAACGATGATGCTTCATTTTGAGAACAACCAGTCAAAGGTCAAGTCATGGGGAAAGGTAAAATTCTGAACCTTGTGTCTGTGTGTCAACAAAAAACCTAAAACAGTTTTGATCTAATTTGGGTCAAACTTAGTGGAAGGATCGAGGATCGCCCAAGGGACTGATTTACTGGTTTTGACAACAGTATTTAAAGGTGTAGGTCGCATGGAAAGGTCGAAGTAAAAAGCTTGTTATCTGACTTCCTTCAAACTTTGCCGACGGGTTCAGGGTATGACAAGGATAGTCGACTTTAAGAACAGTGAGTCAATGGTCAAGGTCGCAGGGAAAGGTCACGATCAAAATTACTGGGTATGGTCAACACTTTTTTCATATGTGAACTAAACTTGGTGGAAGGGTTTTAAGAGTCAGGCAAGAAGGATGTAATTCGATCATGAGAGCACATGGTAGACTGTCCAGATTTCAGGACAAAGTCATATGTTCAGCCATCAGATCATTTGTGCAGCGCCTTGATTTTATTCTCTCTCTCTCTCTCTCTCTCTCTCTCTCTCTCTCTCTCTCTCTCTGTTTATTTCCTATAGTTTTTCACCTTAACCCCTCTTCTGCAGTGAGTTTCCATTAGACTAGTAAAATCGTCTGTCGTAGAGCGGAATAGAAAGTACGAAGTAACTTACCTTCGTGTGTAATATTTATCGGGACGGAATCCAACATTTTGAGGGGCCAGAATTATCACTAACATAGTATACTGATCTGACGCTTGCTGGAATAAAATGCAAACAGGTATATCGCAGGTAAGGAAATGACTAGGTGGAGATATTTCCCCTCTTGCAGCTCATTTTCCTTACTACGACTAAGCATTCTTTCCATAGCACTTCTTCATGACTAGCACCATGATTTCGAGGTTAATCTCTCGTCAAAGCTCAGCATCCAAGGCAGAGAAATTGCAGCTTCTGGTCAGGTTAAAATGAACTAATTATAGTAAAGCGTGGTTCACATTTTGATGGAGTGACAAAGCTAAGAGATTTAAATACTGAAATACTTTAAGCTTTATTAATGTCTTAGTTATCATTGTCATTATTATTATTATTATTATTATTATTATTATTATTATTATTATTATTATTATTATTATTATTATTATTACTACTACTACTACTACTACTACTACTACTACTACTACTTCTGCTACTACTACTGACTACATTAGCTTGCATCAACATCATTCATACTGTGTTTTCCACTTGTTCCTATTCAAGAGAGAGAGCAAGAGCGAGCGAGAGAGAGAGAGAGAGAGAGATAGAGTACCTGGCTCTGACACCTTATTATCTGCCTTAATGACCCTCGTGGAATCGATAGGCACAGCATTAACACCTCCCATTCCCACAGGAGGACCAAGGCCCTGTCGTGGCTGACATCATCATCAGATTCATTACCCACGGATGTCACCTCCAACCGAATCCCATGCTGGATTGACACAAGACAGGCTGGTCCATATTTTGCGCCCCCTTTGCTAGATTCTCGTGTGTTGCAGGGACGGCTCAGTCAGCACTACAAATCTACCCTGCATAACTAAGATAAGAAAGTGGGTTGACGCCATCGTACTGAAGAGGATAACTTCCTTAACCCGAAAATGTTATCTATATCTTATCATTTCCTGACGGTTTTATTCAGGCTTAACCTCTTGCCTCCGATCTTTTTTCACCTCATTCATGCCACCACCAGACAGTTCTGTTCACCTTAGGGATAATTGCCATTAGTGGAGACATTAATTATGTCCACATCGAACCCTTCCAGCTCAATAAATCTCCCTACTCATTAACAGCCGCCTGTGATGATTTTACTCTAACTTGGCCTAATATTGCCGTATCTCCAACCTGAAAACCGAATAGCAGTAGCAGTAGTAGTAGTAGTTGTTGTTGCAGCCCCAGACACATGAATGCAAACCCACTTGACTGAAGGCTGACGCTACCTATACTCATGCAGTCCACATCTTGCTTTGGAGGGAAAGGAAGGGAACTGAGGGACATGACCAGGCAGTGCAGCCACCCTGTCATATCAGTGCCATCAAGTGAAGGCGCTTCTTTCCAGCACAACTGTTGACATAAAAGGTAAAAATAACACTCCTACATTATGGGCTCTTTTTATTGCAAAGTGTTTGAGTTTTGTGCGAGACGTAGCAACACAGGCGTCAAAATCTTCTTTCTGTTTTAGTTTCTTCTTCTGGTTCCTTTTCTTGTTTTCTTTTTTCATTTTTCTCTTTGTTCTTCTCCCTCTCCTCCTCCTCCTCATCCATCTTCATCTTTTTTTTTCTCTCTCTCTCTCATCACTGCCAGGCGCATGACATTCCAGCCTCCTGTCATACACTTGGCAAGAGAAATATCGTACTTTGATTTTTTCCCCCCTCTCTCTTAGCTTTTGCGTATACTGTATGTGATTTGTTTCTTGTCTGTGCTACTTATTTTGAAATCTTGTGTTAGCTATTCTAGTTCAATTGTATTTTATTTCTTTGCATTTGTGTTACTGTTACCGTTGTTCGTGGTGCATATATTTTCCTGCTGTCTAATTTGCCTGTTGTGTGTGTGTGTGTGTGTGTGTGTGTGTGTGTGTGTGTGCGTGCGTGTGATACGGGACAGTAAGACGGGCTCAGGAGAGTCTGACGGAGTGGAAGTTTGTGATGCTGGGCTTGACAAAAGCAAAAACAAAAACAAAGGCTATACAACAAAAAATTGATACCCAACAAACCAGTTTTGCAAAACTAAATTGTCTGGTTAAATTATGATTGAAAATTATAAAACCCTCCAGGTCCTGATTGCTTTTATAGTGCTATTAGTAAATCACGAAATGGTTAAAGGATAAAAAATACTGGCACAGCAGTCGTGAGTCATAGTTTCACTCCACCCTCTACCCGTTCCCTGGCTGTAGAAGAGTCGAAGCCAGTTCACAACGAGCTTGAAGAATTTTTGTTGGCGGCTTCACACACAGGCTTGAATGTAGCCTACTTTCTCTGACGCAAGCTGTCCGATCTTGTAGGTTGAGACTGAAAATGACGTTTTTTTCTCTCTCTCTCTCTTCCTTTTTAGTTCGTTTGTCACTGGCACCTACATGGCATGTGACAATAAGCAACAATTTGTGCAAAACTTGGCATATGAAACGATAAGTAATACTTATAGGTTTTATCTTGACTTACATGATAGGACAGTTTGTGTTCGCATGCCGGACTCAGTGTGAATACCCCCACAAAGCGGCCTGTTTCCCGTGCGGCCTAGTGAAGCTTCGAACTCCCAACTCAGCACTGAACTGCAGGTGCTTCGAAGCTCCTCTAGCCTGTGCGAGGAACTATGGCATTGCGGCCTCTTCCCCATACGGTCTAGTGATGCTTTGATCTCCGTCTTAACACTGGAATATAGGTCGTATCGAAGTGTGAATCAAGACTTGGTATTGGGAAGTTCGATATTTTTTTTTCTTTCTTAGACTGAGTGAATAAGTGGCCCCCAGACTGTTCCCCGTGCGATTTAGTGATGCTCTGACCTTCCATGTCAACACTAGATGACTTTTTTGTGTATGTGGGTGACAATCTGGTCACGCTTTCTCTCCAGGTTTGGGAGGAATTGGAGGGTGAGTAGAATTTATGACTTTCGAAAATACTTTCCTTTAAAGTTTATTCATTTATTAGTTCGCTCTAAATTAGTTCTATACAGAGTAAATGAGTTTTACTGCATGTCTGTGTGACTTGTGAGTACTGGAGTTGTAAGTGTTTTATAGCCAAAAAATGACACTGTTCTAGGATCGCGAATCTCATGTTCCTTGTCTGTAGATATTTTTCTGTATATTATCCATCATATTTGTTATTTTACATCTTGCTGTATGCGTATCGTCTGCGGTTTGTATCTCTCTTATCTAGGGTGTGTGTAATGAAGGTAAATTTTCCTTTGATTTCCATTTCGTTTTTACTCAGTGTGATTTACTGTTCTTGGTTTGTTGTACGTATGTCATTGTTCTTTCTTATGTTCTATGTTGCGTTGTTCATATTTTGCTCAATGTAGACATAACTGTTTTTCTTTGTGTGATTGTTTCTATGTTTTCCTATGTTTTATATACATACTTTTGCTGTCTATGTGTTTTATTTATAGTGATCTACATTTGGCTGTGTTATATACAGTTTTGTGAACTCTCTGTGGTTTAGCATAGATACACTGTGCTCTGCTATAATATACATTTAGTGAGCCCTGTGTGTTCCGTGTTTTTCCTGTGTGTTGTCCGCCTGTGTTGCGTCTCTGGTGTGTGTTCCGGTGTGTGCTCTCCTCATCTTAACCCTCTCGCCCCCACGGACGCACTTAGCTACTTTATTCAGGCTTACTCCAGACCACTTTATTCACCTGAGGGAATTTCTAGCTGTTCATCGGTTAATCTAAGAAATGTCTATCAGTTCAAAGGTCTATTCAAAGAATTTCTAGTTGTTCAATGGTTAATCTAAGGAATTTCTCGCTGTTCAAAGGTAATCACTTGAATGTCTAACGCTTCATAGGTAACCCAGGGAATTTCCATCGGTTAAAGGGTCAGTCTAAAGAATTTCTAGCTGTTCAAACTTTCGTGTAAGGTATTTCAAGCTGTTCAAAGGTTAATCTAAGGAATTTCTAGCAGTTTAGGGGTTGCTCTAAGGAATATCTTGCTGCCCATTGATTAAACCAGGAAATTTCTAGTAGTTCTGTGGTTAATTGAGGGAACTTCTACCGGTAGCAGTTCTAAGACAATCAGGGGAATATCTAGTATTTCATAGGTCAATCGAGGGAATATGTAACAGTTTAAAATTAGGCTACTTTCTAACAGTTCAAAGGTTAATCTACATAATTTCAGCCCTCCGAGTCCTAGAATTTCATCAGCTGAACAAAATCGTCTTGCAGAAACCTGGGTAAAATAACAACCCCTTCAGTCCCATGACATATTTTTATGCCTTATTCTTCTTATTTCCAGACGATTTTCATTCACCTTAGTAAATCTCTATGGAACTTAAGGGGTTTAAGGAAGCACTTGTCTGTCCCCTCCAGTCAAAAAGAGCCTCTCCTGAGTTGAATAAAATCGTCTGGAGAAACAAAGAAATAAAGAAAAATGGGCCATAGGATTATGGGTGTAAATGCGTTCGTTGATTTCGGATAGAGTTAACGTATTAATATTTTGAACTCCGCCGCTTCAGTTCTCAGTTCGTGGATTCTTCAGACGTTGGCTTCCTGAAAAATGAGAGAGAAGGAAATTAAGAAGTGGAAGTGTGTGTGTGGAGAGGTGTTGGTCGGGGCAGGGTGTAGGTGTGGGTGTGTGTGGAAATATAGGTGTGTGTGTGGGGGGGGGGGTTAAAGACTATTTCTATATCTGTCAGTTAACAAAAAATGTCTTAAATCTAACTTCCAATGTTAAACCTAATCAGATCATCCAGATTTTATGTATTAATGTTTGGATTCACAGCTTCATGGAGTGTATTAAATAAAACGAAAATAAGACAAAAATAAGTTTTTTAAACATCGTTTCTGTTTCTATATATGAAAGTGAGCTGCAATTTAACGCTGAACGTGAGAGGAAATGAAACTATCTAAATCTGGTGTATGTGATGAAGATGAAGTAAAGTCTAGACTTAAAAATTATAATGGACTTCTTATCTCATAAATATCAGGTTACAAGGTGGAGGTTGGATGATGACTGTAAGAGAGAGGGGGGGGGGAGGGGGGAGAAAGTGGAGGGAGGAATAGGGAAAGGGAGAGGGAGAGAGGGGGACAGAGAAAAGCAACAAACAGACGAGACAGAGACAGGCTCCACACACACACACACACACACACACACAAAGAAACCAAATCAAAATCACTCACCTAAGACAACGGTAAATGTCAGGAAGTTCCACCATAAGGCAGACCACTGACTCCCCCACCACCATGGTCGCTGGCATGTCACTGTCCTCGCCTGTACATAAAGAAATGATGGATGTTGGGCTTTGTTAGCAAAGTAATAGAACAGACTGTAGTATTTAGCAGACCTAGCAAATTACAGTGAGCAGGGAAAGGCAGTTCAAGTCCAATTGTTACAGATTTTTTTTTTTTTAATGAATGGAGGACACCTGTAATATGGTACAGGGATTTTTTTTTTTATCTGCTTTTCCTTCCTCTGTTCATCTGGAAAAAAAAAAGCCCTCTCAGGCCCCAAAAACCAGAGACTAGGCTACCGAAGATTAACACATTAAGGTCAGATGATCAACCTACGATACGTCTCTGGAAGCATGATAGATTTTGCATGATAAAAGGAATGGCAAAATTTAGCATATATTTCGTTTTATAGATCTGGGAACATATTCAGATTTACGTGATTGAATGGATGATATATTCTGGCGTTAGAGATACACTCGTAGATACGCAGGCATAAACAAATTGATAATAATAATAAAATAAAGGTAGACGACTCACCCTCAGCATGTGGTGTGGGCATGTCGGTCTCCAGGGTGGTGGTGGCCCTCTTGCCGTAGCGGGACCCACCCACGAAACGCGAGGACCTCACCTTGATCTCCGGCAGGCCCTGGGGTTGAGACCGACCGTACCGATTGGCGTAGAACCCAGACCGAACTGAGGGGTGAAAGGAAAGAGTGAGGGTAAGCGCGCGATACTCTCTTTTATTTTTCCGAATAACATTGAAGCACAGACGAATTGGGGGTGAAGAAGAGAGAGGTAAGTGCGTAGTACTCTCATTTGCCTTTTCATTTAGCAGAGAAGCTAGACTGAACTGCGGGGGTAAAGGAGACGAGGGACGTAAGCGCGCGATACTTTCAATCGCTCATTCGGGTGGAGCAGAAGTCCGACTGAAATGGGGAGTTGGTTAGGAGAGAAATAAATCTGACGTATATTTAGGATTTATTCAGCGCTTGGTGAGAATTCAATCACCCTTTACTCTGACCTTGCCCACGTCCATCTTGGGTGTTATCGTGTAGTATAATGTCAAGGATGTTGTGCTGGTTATCTCTCAAGTAGGCCTCTCGTCAAGAAATGGTTAGGCCTTAGAAAGAGAGAGAGAGAAACAGAAAGAGAAAAGGTCACACCTGAATAGTATAATCTGGAGGTTTTGGAGACTGTAAATAGCAAGCCATCTGAGGACATCAAGCAACATCCAACTTGAATGTTGGCAATTGGTCTCCCAATGTTTCAATGTGCAAAGTGTCATTAAAAAATCAAATAGGGCTTGGAGTTTTTATACATATATACAAAAACATTCACACAGACAGACGAGTACATACATACATACAAACTAAACGTCAACATCTTATTCAGCTTCCCAGGATCTCCCAGGAGTGAGGGGGATGTAAGTGATTTTTAATACTTCCTTTAGTACAGTATGCCTCGCCCGATCCAACCAGAATCGCCTGACAGTATCCAAAATAAAGGAGGAAGACTTGAGCATCTTTTCCTCATCTCTTCAGCTCGAGAACGTCTTACTTATTTTATTTTATCTTCTTACAGACAGCTTTAAGGACACTATAAGACCTGGAGGAATTATTTATAGCTATCCTAAACCCCTCCACGATTTGACTGTTCTAAAATAAATAAAATCATCTGATCACAGCAAGAATAAAAAAGAACATGACGCACCCAAACAGAAGATAATTTTAAAGCCTTGAACTCTCCTCTTCTCCCTTATCCGATGATCTTGTACCCTCCGTCACTCGATAAACGATGCGCCACTGTCAACCTCTCATTGCCTTGATCCGACGCCAGCTCCCCGATAACGCAAGATAAAGATGGGTCCGTGAATGAATTAGGCCCATTGACGGAGTGTTATGGGATGGGTAGGTGTGAGTCATGTCTATATTATCTGTGTTATGCATTGGATCCTTGTTTTGTCAACCAGTATAACGTTTGTATTGCTGTTAAATCTGTTGTTCGCCAGAGGAATGAGGGAATGAATTGTGTTCAGTACTAAAAACATCTAATTATTTGCCATCAAGTCCAGAGTCTTTTTTTTTCTTTATGTTTCCTCATCTCACACAGAACATTGCGTCAAGTAATGGATGAGTAGACAGGCAGATAGACAGACACACTGGCAGGTAACTAGAGAGATAGACAGATAATCAAATGAACACATAGACAGATAACTACATTGACGGAGGCAGATAACTAGATTGAAACATAACTAGGTATACAGATATAGAAAGATATTAGAAAGACACAGACAGATAGCCAGATTAATTAACACAGTTTGATAGATAGTTAACTAGACAGACAGTTAGGAAGACGGTGAAACTAGCAATGTCTATCTTTTTCCAATCTCAAGTGACATTAAAAAAAGAAAAATAACGTGGGCCGACGAAAACACAGGTCAATCGATGGGCATCCATTGAGTTAAGTAAGCGGTCTCAAAATTTCTCAGGGGAAACATTTGCATTTTTTCCTCTCCCCAGAACCCTGATAATTAGCCACATCTTAGGCGGCCTGATGGGACATGAGGGTGTGGGAGGATGGAAAAGGAGGGAGAGAGAGAAAGAGGAGATGAAAGAAGAGTTGAGGGAGGAAGAGAAAAGAGAGAGGGTTATGAAAGAGAAGAATAATACGCGAGGATGAGGAGAGGGAGGAGGAAGAAGAGGGAGGGAGGAAAGAGAACAGGGATGATAGCAGGAAAACAGGAAAATACAAAAGAACAGGAGATTTAGACGAATTTGGGGAAGAAAAACTAAGGAAAAAAATTCGAAGCGAAACTGCAGAGGTGTTACATAAGAAAATAAAAAA
>JAGKTI010005861.1:0-12869 GCA_018397915.1 Birgus latro
ACACTCTCCCTCCACCAGTAAGCCAACAACACATCGCCGTCAAATGCGGTGACGATCTCGCCCCGGAGTTGGAGCCGAATCAGTACCTCACCGTAACCTTCAATGGCGATCAACAAAACACCCAAGATGGCGACTGTGTTATCAAAATTCGCGCCGATGTTATGGTAAGATACGTGCTTAATAATTTCTATTTAAAAAAAAACAAGATTAATTTAGTTTTTATATAGAGATTGAAGTGATTAAGGTATTGTGTTAAGTAAATGCTGACGTGTTTTATTTCAAGGGATGTGAGCATGGAAGTAGAGAGAGAGTCGTCGCATGACAGTACAGTGATCCAACTCTAACGTATAGAAGTGAAACGTGGACCCTGTTGAAAGGACACAAGTCAAGAGTGAAAGCAGTGGGAGTGAATTATCTGAAGGGGGCATGTGTGCAGGGAGAAACAGACAGGCAAATGAGGAAGCAAAGGAGCGTTGTGGTGTGGATGTGGATGTGGTTGAGAGCATTAGGAGGAATACTCTGAGATGATTTGGTGATGTGGAGAGGATGGAGAACGAGAGAATGACAAGAAAAGTGTATATGAGTGAAGTGGAAGGTGGGGGGAAGGAGGCCGAGGATGAGATGGAGGGATGGGGAGTAGAGGTATATGAGAGAAGGGGGTATGAGATGGAGAGAGGGTAAGCCGATGGAGGACAAGAATAGATAGACAGATAGATAGATAGAGACAGATAGTTACATGGAGATAGAATTTGATATAACCTCACCACTTCAACTCAAACTGCACATTATATTCTTAGTATATTTTCAGTTTTCTTTATTCTACGGTCATTTCATCACGTTTCGTCTCCCCTCAGGACAAAGAAACGGAGAAATTCGGTCTATGGGTGAACGGTACTGTTACGGTAAGCGACGCCGCCAGTGGGGATAACTGTACTACATCTTACCTCGCTGTGTCTGACAAGGATGACGAGGAGGACAAGACCGGCAGGACAGTGAAGTAAGACACACACACACACACACACACACACACACACACACACACACACACACACACACACAATTTCTTAATGCTAATGTCTTTTTATTGCCCACTATCTTACCCAAAAGGGTGGTCGGGTCTTATTTCCTTTCTTTGTAACATTTTTGCAGTTTTTCGTATCTAGGAGTGTCTAGGTTGGGTTACGCCAATAATAATAATAACTAGTAATAAAAGTAGTGGTAGCAATAGTAGTAGTAGTAGTAGTAGTAGTAGTAGTAGTAGTAGTAGTAGTAGTAGTAGTAGTAGTAGTAAAATAATAATAATAATAATAATAATAATAATAATAATAATGATGACAACGGAAGGATAACCATCCTGGGAAAATTATACTTAGTATGTACTGGGGAAAAAATGGCACACAGAACGTAAATCAATTCCCCGTCGTAACTTAAGATCTGTTTTTTGCAGAAGGAACTACAGGTAATGGGAGATTCTGTTCTCTCCTTGTTCTGTCTTCCTGGCAAAAGAATCACATTTACTATAGGCACTCCATCATAAATAATTTTTTTTTTTATGCAAGGAAGTCCATGAGCCAGCAAACTGTTCCGTTCCTAAAAACAATAACAAGGTAACAGAGAGCCAAATTCAGGATCCGTTCTTATGCTCCAGAATCCCACTTCCATAGTCACCTGAAATTTCAAACGCAATATTCCCAAACTCCATAAAGAATTTTTAATCATTTTTGGCCATCTCCTGTCATTTCGTCGCCCGCTTTGCAAAATTCTGGCTACGCTCTGGCTCCTAATCTTGTCTCTTTTGACTAATAGATTCAGTTCGGGTGAAAGAGGCTACAAACGTCGAATGCGTCTGGGTCTGGGGGTTAATTAATAGGCTATCTCCTTGTGGTGATGTGTATGATTGTTAAATGACCGCAGAATATGCTTCAAAAACATTCTTAGGGGAAAACTTACCTTCAGATAAGATGATGCAGAGTAGAGGTCTAAGTGGCCGGCTCTGTTGTGACATGGCATGGTCAATCGGAGTTCCAAAGTTCGCGACTGAAGCTGGTGCATTGTAAACATTCACGATAATAATAGTAATAATAATAATGACGACGATAATGATGATGGACCTAAAAACTTGGCCTTTCAGATACTGCGGGAAAGAAGAAGTCAGTTTCCACACCAGCGAGGACATCGTGAGAATCGAGCTGCTCCTGAAGAACCCGAATGTAAACACAGCGCATTTCTCCGTGGACGTGAAACCCCACTTCCTGTGCGGCGGGGTGGTGGACGTTGAGGGCAATATTACATCGCCTGACTACCCACAGCCTTATGGCAGGGATTTGCTTTGTTTTTGGAGGATTGTGGTGAGTGAGAGAGAAGGAGAGGTGGGTTGGTGGGACTGAGAGAGGGGGAAGGACGAAGCAGAATTTTCCTGGAGAGGGAGGGGGGGGGGGAGAAAGAAACGCAACACTTTCCGTGACACGTGGAGAGAAAGAAAAATACCAGATAATACCAATTCTGTCAGTTAATGAAAAATGCCATAAAAACCAAACCATTCCAGTAACACCAATTGTTTTCAACAGCACCCCCCCAAAAAAAAAATCCACGGTAATTTTTTTTTTCCGCAAGGCATCAAAAACATATACATTGGGCTACTCCTATCAGTCTCTCTCTCCCTCTCTCTCTCTCTCTGGACCCTACCTCGTTCCATCCTAAAATGAGGAAAACCGACCTGGATGATGATGATGATGATGAGCAGGAGAAGGCAGAGGAGGAGAAGAAGAAAAAAAAAAAAAGAAGAAGGTGCAGAGGGAAGATAATGACGACGACAATGATGATGATGATGATGATAAAAAATAAATATATATATATATACCACTAACACCAGTCTTTCTCCTCAGGCTCCGGAAAACACCCACATTGAGCTGGATTTCACTGAGTTTGAACTGTCGAGAAAAAAGCGCGGGAGGTGTCTGGATAAAGTGACGTTTGATTTACAACATCCCGAGTGTGGTGGCGAGATGCAGGAGCCGAGGAAGGTGTAAGTGAGAGAGAGAGAGAGAGAGAGAGAGAGAGAGAGAGAGAGAGAGAATGACGTTTGATTTGTAAGACCTCGAGTATGGCGACGAGATGGAGCCCAGAAATGTGTGTGTGTGAGAGAGAGAAGACTGATAAATGATGGACTGACTGATTGATCGATAGACAGACAGGGAGGCAGGTAGAGAGAGATATGGATAGATAGACCAAAAGACAGGCAGATACACAGATATAGATGGATAAACAGAAAGACAGGCAAATACACAGATAACAAGAAGCGATGCCAAGGCACAGCAAACCCGTCCCCGGCAGTCATTTTAGTGCTGACGTATAAACACAACAGGATATCTAGTCAGAGGTGTCACACATCAAAACTGGAGTAAATTGGGTGAAAACTGACAATTTTATGCCCATCTGAAATTTTAGGCCCGACTCACCAGACATTGCCCCCCCTACAGCTAACTGGGGGGTGACCCCCCTGATGTAATTTCGAGACATGCTATAGGATGCAGATATGAAAGATGCACCTTTGGAGTTTGATTTCATGTCGGTATGACAAATTTTACTTGTGAAATTGAGGAAAACATTTGATAGTACGTGGGTAATGAGAAAGTTGGGAGTGTAAAAGTGTGTGTGGTAAGAGCGTGGTATGTGTGCTAAGAGTGGTAAGAGCGTGGTAAAAGTGTGGTAAGAATGTGGTAAGTGTGGTAAGAGTGTGGTAAAAGTGTGGTAAGAGTGTCGTAAGTATGGTTAAAGTGTGGTAAGAGCTTCGTAAGTATGGTTAAAGTGTGGTAAGAGTACGTGTGGTAATGTGTAATGGTTAAGTCATTTCACTTTGCTGTTAACTGAGCACGAAGGGGTTAGGGATCTTCATTGGATTAGAAAGCGTTATACCACTACCACCATAAACACTGTTACAGCCACCACAACTACCACTATCACCACAACTACCACTACCATCACAAACACTACTAGTCACTACAACTGCCACTATCACCACAACTCCCACCGTCACCATAACTGCCACTATCACCACAACTACCAGTCACCACAACTGCCACTATCACCACAACTACCAGTCACCACAACTACCACTAACCTGCATCTGGTGTGCTGCAGGTTTCACTCCCAGTCGCTGCTGTTCGTCTTCCAGTCCGTCAAAAACAAGGACAGAGCCAAGGGATTCGTTGCCTTCGTCTCCTTCAAACCTAATGCGAGAAAGGATTCACTTATGGCCAAATTCTTCCCCTAAAACCTGAATAGCATTATATTTTGATTCCCTCCTCCCCCATTGTTAGGGGGGATATATATATGTATTTTTTATCATTACTCTTACTTTCAAATGTCAGACTATCGTATTCAGCTTTGTAGTACGAAAATTTTCTAATCCATCCATAAACAATGCATTACTATACTTCTTTTTTCTCGTCTCATATTCAGTAATAATATTCCACATAGTATTGGGGTTTGTACTGGTTGGTAAATTAAAAATAAATAAATAAATATATGCCCCCTTATCTGGAAGGATTAAATAAGGAACATCCCACCCCCGTTTCAAAGTCTGTCCAAACTTGATTCTAATCGTTTGGGGTGCAAGAATAAGCAAAAATGATCTTCGGACTGAAGTTATTAACCTTTTACGACGCAGACGTTTCATTTTCTCAATGGTACAACCAGGCGATTTATTGAATTAGTTGATTTAACAGCTAAAACATTTTGAATTAAGAAGGGTTACATACAGACTTCATTAACACTTCAGTGGGTCTCTGTAAATGAGTAAGATAAACTGTGACAGTAATAATGGCAGGAAACTGACGTCACTGTACTGACGGGTTTGTCAAACATACTCACTTTAACCTCGTCACTAGCAGGATGGAGCTGACGAGGAGCCTACACATGGTGGCGCTGTGCACCCTGGGTGGAGCAGCTGTGGCATTAAATCCCAGGAGTCAAACCTCCTCATATTTCCCTGTACCTCGCCGTGGGAAGGACACTGGTCCAACCCTAGTGAGGGAATGTCTACCACAAGGGGAGCAGACCCCTACACAGTGTATGTTCTGCAATGTACCTACAGCATGGCCCCCCAAAAATAGCTACTTACCTGTGGCCGATGGATTTGCTCGCCCAGACAGACTGGGGTTTAGCAACAGTAACTAATGGGAACCCTTATTCATACTTTCTAGCTACCGATACACGATATTTGACTTTGAGGCCTTTCTTACTAGGGGGTTAGATATAGCCTTCATTAACCCTTACACTACAAGGACTCATATTAAGCTGAATAAACAGTCTGACATAATCTGACTACCTAGAACAAATCCCCAGACTGATGGGGTTATATCTCAGCCATGCATAATTTTCTCAGTTGTCCTAATTCCTCAAACAGTACAAATTACCAAACCTATTTTTGCAGCATCCAGCCTCCCTCTCTCTCAGTTTTCCTGATATCTTTTGACTACAAGCAGAATTTTTCCCACTATCCCCTAATTCTACAAAGTGCACAGATTTTCAGACCTATTTTTGCAGCATTTATCCATTTTCTCTGTTTCCTAATACAGTATATCAGTATAAAACAACAATACGTATACAAACAACAGCAGTGAGTAAACATGTCCAGAATAAGTGGTTTTTGATTCACCAGTACTAAAACTCATTATAATCTATCATTCAATCCTTCAGCATCCCATCAGGAGTGCAGGGGCAAGGCTGCTCCTCCCGAATATTTACACAACAACAAAACAGCAACAAATGATCAGTTCTAATACCTCCATAGGGGCTAGGCTGCTCCTCCCAAATATTTATACAACTACAGAAACAATGATCAGTCCTAATACTTCCATAACAATTATAAGAAAATGTTATAACCACTACTCAGTAACAATACAGCAAACAGTTTGAGAAGTATCACCAGCATACCTGGTGAAATGGGTCACACAATCATCCAAGCTTCTGGGAATCTAACTCAGCCTAAACCATTTATCTGTACTTTTAAAATGCTCTTCACATATGCCTGTCAGACAGCCAACACTGTCGCTATCATCATCTACATCATTATCTTGCCACTGATTTACACCTATCATCATCATCATCATCCTGGCCCTGATTTACACCTATCATCATCATCATCATCCTGGCCCTGATTTACACCTATCACCATCATCATCATCATCATGGCCCTGATTTACACCTATCACCATCATGAATCATGACCCTATCCACCTAAGTATAAGGTGAGGTAGACTACAATAATACAGTACAGTACTATAACATTAAACATTACAAAACAGATATGAAGGCACTGATGAGGAGCCAACACATTGTGGTACTGTTCATCCTGAGTGGAACAGTTGCAGCATCCACCCAGGAGTCAAACCACCTCATATTAGCCTGCACCTCATCATGAGTAGGTCCATAGTTCGACTCTAGTAAGGTGCTGTCTACCACAAGGTGATGCCAAATCCCTACACAGTGTATGTACTGTACTGTACCTGAAAAATAGCCCCACAGAAGCAGTTGCTTACCTGCAGTTAATGTGTCTGCTCAGCCAGACAGACCACAGTTCAGTAAGGAAACAATAACAAAAAAAACATGGATATGGAAACAGTCATCCTTTCAGTTTTCTTTATTTGATTATATTTAAATATGTTTCATAAAAATGTGAGTATACCAGTGTCGGTACCAAAGACATAAAAGCATGGAAAATAAATCACAGAATATGTTGGCAAATAATAAGTTACAAAAAACACTAGTTGCTGCTGCTGCTGCTCTCCCATTGCTGTTAAAATACTTGCCCTACCAGATGCCTAGATTTATTGTTTTTCACGGTTATATTTTCCCTTTGACCAGAGAAAACCTAACCGATTAAAAGATGGGGTAAAAATAGGGCTTAGTTGTGAAGCACCTATTATGGACATAACAAGAACAGATTCTAACAAGATCATGAAACGCACATACTTAGGTTCTAACTGTAGCATTTTTCAGCCCTAATATTGGAAAAGAAACTGACAACTGTGATAAAAGAAATACCTGTACATGGATTCAAGTCAGGTTACGTCGTAGGTAATAAAAAAAAAATACAGTAATAAAAATAATTCAGTCTTAACTTAGACATCGTTCAACCCTAATATTGGCAAAGAAGGAAGACAGACACATAAGGACTTCACATTAGGACATTCGAGTGTATGTGGTTCTCGTGGTTAAGTTAGATCATGTTAGATTTGGCTTCTGTAATATCCATAATTGAAGTTGCACAAATATGCCCAATATTTACCGAAGATGGACCCATAACCGTGAATAACGTCTCCCCTCGCACACTGACAGAGCTACCATAGGGCCAAACTAAATTATTATATACTCTACGAAGAACCTCATGGTGGCTAGAAGAGCTGTGGTTATGAAAGAACATTTATTTTTTTTAATGTTTTTATACAGGACATAATGCAGGGTTTGAGATTTATATCTTGTTTTTTTTTTATTGTTTTTATATTTTTTTACACTAGGTTGGTCTGCCAGTTGAGCTGCACCAGAGAGTTAATAATAACCCGCGTCACAGCACTCTCTCCTTCTTCTTATTCTTTATCTTCTTTATCGTCTCCTCCTCCTCCTTATTCCTCCTCATCTTTGTCCTCATGACCGTCAACGGGTTCCTCATATTTACACAATAGAAAATATGCTTCGGGATCTTACTCCAAGGGTCATACAGTCCACACCTTAACAGCGTATGTAGGGTTTTACAAAATACATAGCACGACAAAACATTCTCAATCAGGAAGACAAACATAAGACTCCACATGGGTGAAAATTAAGACTCTGGGATAAAACACAAGACTAATAATACTGGATTTCTGACTTCTGTGACTATGTTGCAGTTACGTTGGTCTGCGGTGGGGTGTGGGTGTGGCAGGATGTGGTGCTGGTGGTAGGTTGTGGAGGAAGGATCGACCACCACACTACCACACAACCATACCACCACCAAAACACATAAAACATTTGACAGGGATGACAATACTAAATATGAACTACTGGGGGACAATTTTGAAATAATTCTGTTCCTTCAAAATAATACATGGTCACTAACTTTCTCAGCCAGTTAGGGACCCAGATTCACAAACAAACTATTGATAAATTCTCTATTATAACCAAAATTTCTTTTTCAGTAAGAGGGATAAGGAAAGAAGTGAAGTGAATCCTCCTATGTCTCTCGTTCTTCCCACAAAAAACAATTGTAAGTCGCAATATAGGAATAAACATACATTTGTTTGTGAATTTGGCCCCTGTTCATTCAAAACAATACTCAGAACAGCATAAAATGATACCCAAACAGGTACAAATGCAACTCAAACCACTGAACTCTAAACCACTGAAAATGAACACCATGTCCTCATTATGTCTATAATGAGTCTTCCAAAATATCACAATTTATTCCACACAACTGATACTGTATGTCGGGTGAAACTGGAAAATCACTTTATACATAACAATGGAGCTTTAATAAACAATCTTTCTGTGATTTACTATGGACCTCACTGCAAAGAAGGCCATAAAAGGGAAACATATGAAGAGGAATTACCATACCATCACAAGTAAAAGCTAGCCAACAACCCCTCCCAACACTTTGACCTGCTTTTTATATTTTTCATTCCCCCTACAAACATCATAAGAGTATAGTATATCCAACTCCTTTGCTGTGTGCTTTATAATGCTATCAAATAAATGTACAGTATTTCATGTAACGTCTTCCATTGTCACAAGCTGCAGGGAAGTGGTAGCAAACTTAAAATGTGATGGTAAAATTAGGTAACACAAATGAAACTGCTGAAAATCTAAAAACAGTTATCTACATGTCACAGCAGGCTTTGTCACACCTTTTTTTTAGTTATTCATTTTGCATATTACATCTTAACATTGCTTGTATGCTATTCCTATTCTTTTATTGTGATCTTTCTTGGAATTAGGTCCACAGTGTATTATTTAAAAAAGCCTATTAAAGTTCCACTACCACTGTATTTAAAAAGCTGATGTGCCAGTTTCCCCCAGTTTATATCACCAGTTCTATGTGGGAAAAAAAAAAAAAAAAAAAAATGTGAAACTTGGAAAAACATCCCCGACACATAATGAGCTCTTACGCAACTAAAACTGCCAAAAATATAAACTGCTGAAATCTAAAACTGCCAAAAACTGAGTACACTTGGGTCTTCTCACTGCGATATCTACAATACTGTATATAAAAAACGTCGGCTTCACCAACATTATAAACAGCTGTCGTGATATGAACTCCTGAAGGCTCGGGAAGCAACATATATATATATTATAGAAAAAGGCTCTGTTCATATCATCAAAGGACTCGACTACAACACGTACGGTACAAGTTTTGGGCCACACACCACATACTATCTCATACTGTTTTTTCTGTACACCAATACCTCTTTATTTCATCCTTAATCAACTTTACGTATTACAGTAGTCACATATTTTATATAGTACTTTATCAAATTAATTTCTTGAAATCTTCAGATGATTCATTCAGCTCAGAAGAAAATTCAAGAGGAGTTAAATGCAGTATAGACTTCATTAATATCTTCATTCTGATGACATATACAGTATTTCATTCTTGATACCTACAGGCAATTCTACTCTGCTGAGCAGAGATACTTAGAACTGGAGGGGTTAGGTTTTAGTCTTTGTTTCTCCCTGGAACATGAAAGGCTTTTATTAAGCTGAATAAGATCATCTGTCAGTAGCAAAAACTAAATGTGACATCACAGAAATGCAACAGGTTTCCCTTGAAACTCAATAGAATAATCTGACACCATCAGAATAAAAAATTGCTGTTCTTATGTTGATGAGGGGACTCACTTCATTGAGATGATGTACTGTTTATCTTATTTCCTGTACCCACTATTTTATCTGGAACAATGTTCAATGACAAAAGAAAATACATTACAAACCACAACAGTCAGTGGTGCTTCTCCCTGTCTGAATTACTCTTAACCTTCATATGGATAATTTTTGAGTTATATTTTCTAAATACTGGCATGTTAAATCTGCAGACATGACGCACCACACAGCAGCAAACTTAATCACACTGATATTCAGACTGTTGATTAAGCTTATTACTGTGTAGTTGTCATGCACAGATCATACTATTAAATTAAGTCCCTAAGTCACAATTTCTGAAGATAGGATTTTTCAAGAATGCAAATGAAGTACATGAAAATATGAGGATGAAACAAAGAGATGTCAGGTACATCAAGATCTCTACTCCCGCAATGCAAAGTCTCTGTAATGCATCGGGTGACTGCAGTCTCGCAATGGGATAATAATAGGAACATTGATTATCAAAATTCATAATCACATAACAGTGTCACTGGTCTGAATATTCCTCATTTCTAAATTCCACTAAAACTACCTGAAGGTATGCAAAATTCCACCATGACAAACCAATTTAGTCAATTTCAGCACTACAGTAAGGACATTGTTGTTTGCCGACCCTAGCGGCACATCCCCACCCCACCCCTAAAGCCTATGCCGGTCCTCCCACTCTCAATTTCCAATGTGGAAAGCACTACTACAGTCTGCTGCTGCATCAAGAATCTTACAGTGTATAGCACTCAACGGTCACCTGTACAATATGCCTAGGGTCACTCCACTATTCCCATCAGTTAAGGTGGCTATCCAGCACCTCTTCCTTTACAGTATACAGTATTTTTACTGTGCTCAGTGGTAACCATGTAACCAACAAATGGATGTCTGATGGTCTCATGGGTTCAGGTGCTACCACCAGATAAAGCCAAATAAGGTTTACATCTAAAGATGATTGTGGTAAACTGCTCACATAATGGCACTCGGAGAAAAGTGATTGGCCACTCTCAGCTTAAAACATATGGACTGGTTGCCAAGTCCCAGGCACCACGATCATGATGGGACAACAAATGACTGGATTATGATGCATGGAGGGCTGTCATTTAAGCAATCAATATCTGTTTTTAAAAAAAGACGAAAATAACATACGAGAGAATAATATGCTACTGAATGAAAACACAGTAAACCATTAAGCAAGAGGTGCTAAAAACCTCCAAAGCCAAGGAGAATGAGTCCTACAATTTGCTCCACCCTCTCTAACATTCTCTGATAAATGATATATTACTGCTATCATGAAAAAAAAAAAGAGCCTTTTTACATCTACAAATACCAGAAGAGTACCGGGTACAATCTGTCCACAGTAAAAACATTCACCAGGACACAGATGGGCAGCACACACAGTTGCTGCAGTTTCTTCAGCTGCCTTGGAAAAATCAAGGCGCTGTGCTGAAGTTACACAATAATGCTATTGCCAAGGTCCCCAGTCCAAGACAGTGTGGAGAAAAAAAAGACCCATGTTTCCACACCTCACCTCCATAAACAGCTCATATTCTTGTCAGTCTAGGAGGCATTGTAGCACCCGTTCCTTGGTGATTTATTCTGCAAACAGCATTTTAATATTCTACTGTATGGTATTTACATCATCTTTTCTGGTGACATAGACTGCATAATTAACAAGTATGAATATGTTTTCCCCTTTCCTATACATTTATTATCTGGGTTACATCTGTACTAGTTATTATCAGTGTATCATCTGTGTTACATGTGTACTAACTTTGGCTGATTTAATTTAACTCCTGCGAGACTGAGGTGGAAGGGTCAGATATAGCATTAATAGCACCTTCACCACTAAGAGGACCTTCTTGAGTAAAATATCTGATGGTAGCCTAACTCACATGAAATATGCATCACTAGACAGAAAAAGTTACCATACCAGAAATGAGGACAAAGAGTTAATCCCTTCACTACAACAACATCTTTTTACATTTTATTCTTGCTAATACCAGATGTTTTTATTTAACTTTGGAATGCCTCCTGGTAGTGAAACAGTTAATGAAGGCTACAACTAACCCTCCAGCTCAACATGTCTCTTGCAAGCTGAATAAAATCAAAACAGTAACAAAATAAAGCCATCTCCAAATTGATAGTGTTAAGGACAACATGCCAGATAACCTCCTTAACTGACAAGAATAAAGGCCAATGTTACTCCAGGAAAACAACTGCTTAGCACACCCACTGAATAGAAAACTTATACAGGGCATCCATACATTAAAATTGTGTTTAGTGTAAAGATGCAACAGTTTTAGTTCAACCCGGACCCTCTTCAAGACTACAAATGGTAAAAACGGTAGTGGCCAAACCCCATACTGTAATACCCCTCTTTGAAGTGTAAGGGGGTTCAGGATACAACATGCTACCATAATCAAGTACACTTAACAGTAGATGACCAGCCTACTTCCCTTAACCTGTGTCTCAGGCAGCCTTTTTTATTTCATTTCCGTCATAACTATCCTTATTAATTTATTCAGCTTAGGACAGATTTTTGGGACTGAGGAGTGACATACAGCTTTAGTAAACCTCTTTAATGTAAAACTCCTTTCCTAACTTGAATAAAACTGTCTGGCATAATCAAGAATGAATTAAAAAGGTAATCACCCATATTCAAGAGTTCAATGGCATTACATGACAATATAAACCTCCAGCCACCTCTTACGGATCAAACATATGCAAAGCTGTCACTTCAACCACGGCATTTTAACCACCAGATGCCTAACACGATAAACATACTTTCAGAACCTGCCTATAATTTTTCCTTTTGAACAAATCACGCCACTGTGAAACAAGAACACATTCATAATTATGCAGATACGAGTGTGTGTATTTATGTATGTGTAGGCACTGAAATTATGTCCTGTGTGTATGTGTGTGTGTGTATATATGTGTGTGTGTGTATATATGTGTGTGTGTGTATATGTGTGTGTGTGTGT
>JAGKTI010005861.1:12976-43095 GCA_018397915.1 Birgus latro
TGTGTGTGTATGTGTGTGTGTGTGTGTGTGTGTGTGTGTGTGTGTGTGTATTCTTCCTAAATGAGTATGAGCATTCTAATAACATTCACACTGACAATCAAGCACCAAACAACCAAAACACAAGCTACACAAGGAAGGAAATCCAGTAAAGCTTTCTACACCTTGANAGTTTAATATTGCAAGCTTGTGCGTTATCTGACACCTCACAATGGACGTGGTAAGAGCAACTGCTTCTGGATGGTTTGTGTTGTTGGTGTGTCTGGTGTGTGTGTGTTGGGCTGCAGTCATGGTAAAGTGTTAAATATGCAATCAGAACAGCCCTTTGCAGTGGTGCTGGAGAGGAAGGTTATAAGTGAGTGAGTGGAACTGCCCAATTTTACACACTTCCCTCAGCACCCTTCCTATCCCTCTAAAAAGTGGATGATGGGCTGCAGGAGAGGGTCAACTTCACCCTGCTGTCCACTGGGTTCACATTCAGTTGAGCCTGGGATTGCATCATAAACAAGTCTCCCTAGTTTTGTTTTAACATTATATGAGGAGCTTTGTGGAGTAATTCTGAATGTGCCAAACTTGATAAAATATGAAACTGAAGGCTGGATAACAAACGTTTTTTTACTATGACACCTTCAGAGTTCGTATATGGGGAAGTGTTGTGAAAATACTGTGTAGCGCTCCATGGAGGAACTCTGAAAATGGCATGTCCCCCAAATTCTGTATTATATCCTCCAATATTTCAATTTTGATTTTGGCACAATCAGGGCTATTCCTCATGTATAACAAGCAATACTTGGACTCCCGTGTGTCCAAGATGGTTTGACGTTTCCAGCATGTCTTCACCAGTCCTAGGGAAGACGCTTAATTCCCTTACTGTACACTTCCCAAAAAATTTTCACAAACCAGCAGAAAATTGACCCCTTAACTCTAAGACCACCACATTTAATTTATAGTAGTGTTGCTGCTACCAGACAACTTGACTTATGCTAAGATGGCACTCTGGTAGTGAAGGGGCAACGATCTAACCCTTTCTGTTTGAAATGTGTCTCCAAAGCTTAGTAAATGAATCTTGCGACAACACGAACAAAATATAAAGACAAACTCAGGCTTGGTTAACATAGTTTGTTTTCATTTACTGTAACTGGGCCACACCTACAACCTGAACATTTAATTACAGGATGCATTAAGATTTACTTCATAGGATAGTGTTTCTCTTCAGGTCAAATAATTCCTTAAAAAATATTTGTAATCAAGAACTGACCTAAGATGATATTAACAAAACCAATATCATGGGATGTGCTGATTTATATCAGCTGTACTTAAAATTCTATTATGATATTTAAAAATTGACTTCAGATAAAAATACATTAAAACCTCACCTAAACCTCACCTATATATTAAAATAAAAGTTTCAATACAGTAAAAAAAGAAAAAAAAAAAAGGACACATTACTGAGATTTGCCATAAATCTCAGGATCTATCTCAAGGTTAATATTCCCAAAAGATATGACTTTGAAACAAAAAGAAAACACTGTTCCTTGACCTATATCTTAAGCCTTCTCTTAGGGCCATAAATTCTGTGTAGGATATTCATAAACAGCCCAGGTGTGCATGGGTTGGTTGAGCTGCACTGTGCATGTGTGTTGTGCGTGTGGGAAATGTGTGTATCATGTGTCAGCAATAGTGTGTACCATTTGTGCATGTAGGAAGTGCCAATTCCTTATTACTTTCTCTGACAACCACCTGGCAAAAGCAAGAATAAAATGAAAAAGACATCACCCTACTGAAGGCGTCGTGAGCAGGATGGCATTTCCACCATTATATAGCTATTGAACAGATCTGGCCTAGTCTCAGGTCCCTCCCTACACCTCAAAGGCAGCAACAAAGGACTGGCCGAAAATCTTTGTTATGAAGTATGAATATGTGATTGGAGATAGTGTGAACATATGCTGATTAAGGCTGTGTATGTGTGATGAGTCAGTGTGAATATTGTGTGTATGTATGTTTTTGGTGTTGGTATTAAATGTATCCCTGTGTGCATAAGTATGTAATGAAAATCAGCATGAATTGTATATACTGTAATATGAAATCATTTATGATACACACACAGTTCTAGTGAGATTCTTACCTCACTGATGTGTGCATACACACACACACACAATCTATATACCCATCCATCCATACACATACACACACAAACAAACATGCATGACTCAATCCTATAAAAAAGTGTGGCGATAATTGTTTAAGAATGAGCAGACAGAACACACACACGCACTCATTCAACAACACTCCCACACACACAAACATACTACTGTACTGGTTATACATTAATCCTGTGAGTGAAAAATGCTAAAAAAACACCACAAATGCATCAAAATTACACTTATATTTCATGAGTATCACGAATGAAGCATCCCGGCCAGAAGCAGCCTCCTCTCAGTTAGTATCTACTGGCAAGAACAGACAGGAATAAATAACCTCGGAATTCCACATGTCAACACCTTCATTACCAGGATTCCATTTTCTTTTCTGCTGTCAGAGGATTTTGTTCGGTTTAAGACTAGTACCTCAAACAACATCCAATCTCCTTCAATATGAGTCAAGCTTTATTCTAATTCCACAGCATTTACTTTGTTTAGGAGATATGTCAAGGATGAATCTGAAACATGTCCATTAGCTACCTCAGTAGAGTATTATGATATTTGTATTTCAGAGATTCCACAACTAGAAAATTTTGTTCAGCTTAGGAGAGATGCCTCACTACAGAGGGTTTGAAATATTGTTCGTTAAGTCTCTTCAACAGAATTACATCATTTTATTTTATTATGTACACTATCATATGACTTTGTTCAGTACAAGAAATCTTCATGGTGAGAAGAGTAGAGTCCTTTGTTATTGTTACACTGATTGCATTTTATTCCTTGCTACTGAGCTCTGTATTTAATTCTTGCTAGTGACATACACTTATTAACCTCTGAGAAGTCCTGGTAGCAAAGGGGTTACCACAGGGATTGCCCACAATTGTTGGGAGCAAGTACTAGGAATGCTGTTCTCACATAGTCACCACACTCACAGAACTTTCACATACATGCTTTTACGAAGACACGGTGAGAAACGGCCAATACTACTTACATTCACCAACCTTCTGTCACACTAGAACTTCTTCATTTTCAGTCACATGTACAGTATTTGGTAAAAACTCTCGTAATAGAGTAATTTGTTCCTACTCTATGTTACTCATGCTGAACTTCTTCAGTATAAAGAAATCTTGTATATTATTTTTGTTACTGCCAAACTAACCATTAGACCTTGAGAGGTACCCCAGTACTGAGTAAATGTATCTGGCATCAGCAAGAGTATTAACATATAAGTTGTCCCCTGAGCTGTAAGAGTTAACGCGACAGTTTCATAACACTCAGATCTCAGGTGTTTTCTCAGTGGCATGTAATATTGTCCATTTCAGGGCTGACTGTCCTGATCCCACTGCAGCTTCAACAACTCCTCTGTATCCTGATATCTCCTCTCTTTTATCCTTACTACAGTCAGACTTTTTACTCAGTTTATGGGATACCTCTCACAATAAAGGGCTCAAAAATTCATTATTTTCAAATGCACCAAAACTCAACTTATTTTCACATGGATTAAGAACCTGTAAATTTTCATATTAAAAACTCACATTTTCACATGGATCGCGACCTCACAAATTTTATAGTCTCCACATTTTCAAAATGGCCACACATCAATGACATAGGCAAGTGTGTATATTGGTTACCTGACTGGGAATGGATGCAAGACACTACACAGGCGTTTGTTCTCTACGCACCAGCAGAGACAATTATAAACTTGGTACAGAAAGTCCTTGTTACAAGCCAAGGATGTGTTTAAAATATCAACTGGTATTCTAAATTGTGGGAATCTAACAAAAAAGATATATGGGTCACAACACAACATTAACATGAATTTCTTTTTCTATACTTTACTGTTGTTTTTGTGTCACCCCGGGCTCATTTGACTGTGAAACTGATGGATTACAGGCAGAAGCTGCCCTTCTCCTGCAGTCCACTATTCTCCTTTTCAGGGGATAGGGAAGGAGGTGAGTGACATTTGTATAACTGGGTGGCAAAAAAATACTGTCAAGAAAGGTAACTAAGCTACACAAGAACTTAATGCACATCACAGATACACCGTCGCATTCTCAAGTTTCCGATTCCTTCTCCCACAGCACATAAAACTCCATGCTATTTCAGTATCTACCAAACATAATATCTGTTACATAAAAACATACATCTTCTGAGCTTAAATAAAACAGCAAGAAGCAATTCATCCTCTTTTACAGTATGAACAAAAAAAAACAGTTTGACGGCAGATTCAGGGGTACAATCACGTCTCATTTTCATCAGGGCTGTGTTAAAAACAGACACTAATTTATCCATACATCTGGTACTGTAACTTAAATGAAAATGGCAACTATATTTTGTAGGTATCAATGGAACTTTTAACTCCTTGATTTGCTCTTCCTGCCTCTAGACAACTTTATTTATCATAAGAGAAACCCACTCAGGAACCAGTGAGGCTGGTCACCCTTGCCTTAAATGTTGAGACTGAGTAGCCTAGCCCTGGGCCCCACCCAAAAAAAGAGTACAAAGGAAACCATGAAGCAACAGGCCTAATGGTCCTTTTGAGGCTGTCTGATATAGAGAAATGGATGATGGATGGATGGATGGAAACCTTTGGTAGCAAAAGGGTCAGTGAATGTTACAAGTAGATCTAATCACTCTGGTTCAAAGTCTCCCCTAAAATGATAAGAATCATTTGGAAGTACCAAGAATGAAAAAGGGATTATATCATCCAACTGAAGGTGTAAAAATGATTTTACTGTAACTTACTTTGGCCCTAACAGCAAAAATTACAACTGAAAAAGTGACCTGAAAGAGGACGATGCTCGTGGTCAGAACAAACAACCTCAGTGAAACCTAAAAACTGAAACATGAGTCTCAAGGCTGGTTCTAGTACAGTCACACATTTCAAAACAGTTGGCTAGTTGATGGACGAGAGGTATCCATTCCATAAACTGTGGCTTGATCACTACACATCAGTGACACTTTTTTTTTCTTTTTTTTTAATATACTCTTGCTACCTCCCGACAACCTTACTTAGCTACAGAGAGACTTTTCAAACTAGAATGATTGGTTAAAGACCATTAATTCCTTCACTTAAAATGATAACTGCCAATCTCATACAATCACTCCTTTAAGGTGTAAAGGCCTGAGACTTGACAACCATAGTCCTGTACATTTATAAGTAAATAACCTGTTTACGTCCCCTGAAGGTATTACACAATCAATACACATTCAGTTACCACCTGTGGATCAAACCAAAACACACAGCTAGACTGTTGGTCAAAATGAGGCACTCTAGTAAGAGGACCACCAAGCACCAAGTGGGGTGCTCTCATAAACTGAATAAAACTACCTGACAGCTGAAAGAATACACTACAAATGACATCAATGAATTTATGAGGTAAAATGGTTGCCTAGTAGACTGAGGAAATGTGTGTGCTATTTTTATTCCGCAGTTTTTTTTTTTATGAGCAAATGTATGCTTGCTCATACTCCACGATTTTTGCACGCCACAGTTGAGCACAGTTGACGCAGGACCCCAACAAGGCAGATGAGGCAACACTTTCATCCAAAGCCAGTCCTCGTTATAAGCCAGGCATGTGTTTGTAAATACTGTAAACTCATTATTTAGGAACACATTTAAGGAGCACAACTTTCCCCTTACAAATGATGTGTAACCTCAGAGTAATTGGTATATGAGATTCTTAGATAACCCACTCATTTTTGTTAATTATTATTATTATTATATTCTTATCATAACCAGCAGCTTTATTCAGCCATGAGGCAACTTCTCAACCTGGAGTAGTTAGATACAGCATTCATTAACCCCTTCACTGAGGTCCATCCTATACTGAGCTAAAATTATCAGATGGCAAAACGAAGAGAAAAGATATCATAATATCAAAGGAGTTAAGACAACTTTTCCATTATATACCAAGGACTTATTGGAAAAAAAAAAGCGAAACAAGGACTTCCTGTTCACAAAAGGACAACATTGCCAGATGCGTCAATACAGTACATCATAAATCACAAGACTAGCATCCTGGGAAAAACGGACACAAACGAGCCGCCTTTCACTAAACCCAGCACAGTTAGCCATCATTATAAGTCACAGATGTATGCCTAAAATATGCCAACTTTTTCATACTACCTGGTATTGCTTAGTCAAAGCTAAGTTCCAAAAATGTGATGACTGATACTGCAAATTAAACACAGAAGTTCCAAAAATATTGTGACTTTCTACAAAAAAGGTGATGTAAATCAAGCACATGATAAATCTACAAAATATGGTAACTTTATCCACACAACTGATACTGAACTGTATTAATCTGGGATGCTTTCCAAAATATAACAAATTTTCCCATTGAACTGATACTCTAAAGCAGTCATTCTCAAACTATGACTCACAGCCTAAAAGGGGGTTGCAAGAGTACACTCAGTGAGTCACAGGCACAGAAAAGCCCTAATGCATTCAATGTATTTTATTTATTTCACTGAAACTATACTCATCATTACTGTATTACAGGTGTGGTGGATTTAAATGAACTTCAACAGGCTTCATACTGGTCACCCAATACAGAAGATGTTTGCTTTGCTGTGAAAATAAAGTTTTACTTTGTTGTGTATTTTTATTTATTAATTTTTTCCCATCCCAATGGGTCATGAAGTCTTGAAATATTTCAAGTGGGGTCACACTCAAAAAAGTTTGAGAACCACAGCTCCTAATAGCAGAACTGACAAACTGGCTTTATAAGTACCAATGGAAATATCAACTTTTAAATGATAGTGTAAACTAAGGGAACCAGACCGGCACATCTGATTTAGAGTACAGAACTTTAATAGGCAATTATTCTTAATTTTACAGTACTGTGGACCTACTATCCCTTCTACCCATGCACATCACTTCTACTTTATTCTTTCATTCTCCAGGCCATTTTATTCAGCTTAGGATAGACTTTTCAAATGGTGACATTAACCCTTGCTGAGCTGCAGACCTCACATGAGGCACAATGAAAGTTTGCACAGGCCAAGCTGCAAGCCTCAGATGAGATACAATTTACAATGGCTATACCACAATGACTCAGGGGAAGTAAACTACCTTACAAAGACTCAGCTCAGCAGGGATTAACCCATTCTTGATCAGGGGTTCTCCTAATCTGAATAAAATCATCTGGTAGTAGGAAAAATAAGCTAAAAGAAATGCATCATCATAATGGAAAGGTAAATGGGGAAAAAAAAAAAAAGGAAAATACAATAAAAGAATGACTTATAACGAGGACTTCCTGCACATTAGCTGAGGTGACCCTTCATTGTCAATACATCATATTCAGCTACACGGACCAGCAGCCTCAACACTAATGGCCATATTATCAAAACTGAGGGCACAAAGGTGTGAGCCAGTCTCTTAAATTTTGATGGTCATTTCTGGAATACAGTACTTGTTATTTTCTGCATGTAATCAGCCTGCATCCCACATTACAGAACATAGTTAGCAATGATGCAAAAAGGTCAAACATGTTCTTTCGTCATCACACGCTTCATAAATTAATTGTCCTAAATCTGGAGCTTGTCCACACGTTCACACTCTCAGTTTTCATATTATAACCATAAAATATTCCCACATTTTCATCCTAGAGTTTTCACCATAACTTCCTAGCTGCTCAAATCACAGTACAATTTATTCAGCATGCAAGAAGCTACCATAAGTCACCAAGCTTAGTATACAAAAATCTTCCTAAACCGGATCTAGTTATTTAGCCCTCTGAGGAACAACTACACTATGGTCTGGAGGTAACACATGCACACTCACATACAGGGATGTACACAGGATGGCAGGGGAGGCTTCATAGCACCTCTTTCTAACTTTTTCCTATCACACCTTAGAATTTTATTGTATGTTATTTATACCTTTTAATATCGACATAGTTTGCATCAGTAACATACATGAAGATATTATATTTATTAACAATTTCTTGCTTGTTATTTATATTGCTTTAGGACTGACACAGTTTGCATCAGAAGAGGGCCTTTCTTTACATTTTCTTGTGTGTTATTGATATCAACTTATTACTGACAGATTGCATAAATAGTCTACAAAAGGACATTTGAGTTCAACATAAAGAATAAATTGCCAGGGGAGAAGTGCTACAAAATCTCCAAAAGCCACTAGCGATACACCCAACACACACATACGTACAGATACACTTCACACTCGGCACCTCTCACGCACTCAGACTGGGTGAAACAGAACACTTCAGAAGAGAGTCACAGGGAAGTTCATGAGCACTTGATTTGTATTAAAATTTATAACACATAAAAAGGTAGAACTATAATCAAAGTCAAGTCAGTTTTCTTCTTGTTTCTAAACACAATTCCGGTGTCACTTAAATGCAGAGAGTATTGTCAACTACACACACACAGACTGAGAATCGACACAGGGCCACTTGACACAACGAGCCGGTGTGTCGTGTCATACCACCAAAAAAAAATTTACGCCACAGGTTCATCTACTCAGTTTTCATGTTGCACCACCAAAAATTTCATGCTAAATGGATTATCTACTCAGTTTTCTGAATCATCACTGAATACGTCATTATAAAAAGAAGTTTTTCACACCACATGGATTATATATCTACTCAATTTTCCGCCTCATCACCGAATACAGTACGTCATTATAAAAGAAGTGTAGCTAGTGCAAGTGGGGATAAATGTGGTGTTGTGTGGATTGGGTGTGTGTGTGTGTGTGTGTATTAGCGCTGTATGGTGGTGGTGGCATCCCTGACTGTGGCCTCAACCTCCTTAAACAGCTTCTCATTGTGCTGAAGCGATCTCCCCCCAGCCGACCTCAGCTGCCGTGCCTGCACCTCTAACCGGGTCAGCAGCTCCCGCATGTGGAACCTGCTCTGGGGTGGAATGTTGTCCATGTAATCCCCACATGCACGCTGGAACCCAGCCACCCTCTGGGCCGCCTGTATGCATGCTGCTACTGTGGCTGTCCCCGACCCCTCGTCCCTAAGGTTGGCCACACATGCTTCGGCGGCCGTGCCTTGCTCTACCAGCCCCGCCCTCTCTGTGGCTGCCCCACTTTCCCTGCCCTTGTCCCCACTGTCACCCGGGGCAGGGGGGCTACCTGGTGGGGCAGGGGAGGAACTAGCTGGGGCAGGGGATGAGCCGGCTGGGGCAGGAGTAGAGGCAGAAGCTGATGGGGTGCCTGGATGAGTGGGCCCTGCATCCTTTAATAACCTGGTGTCTTTGTTCTCACTATCCTTCTTCTCCTCCTTCTTAAGAGCTGTGAAGGGCCCACTGGGGGGTCGAATGAGGGAGGGGGTGGCATATATCCCAGCTGGCTTGGGTGGAGGAGGTTTCACTCCAGCAGGGGGAGGGGGAAGCTTAAAACTCTTCACTGATGGTTTGACGGGTACTGAGGGCTTCCCATCAGTAGGTCGAGACTCCCCGTCCCCTATTCCACTTGGAGGCGGCCACATCCTCTTCTCCAGCCGGCCCACTCGACCTTCATCCTCCGGGGTTTTTCCAGCTCCCACCTCAACCTCACGCTCGGCCTTGCCCAACTTTGGCAGCTCTGGCCGCTTGTAGATGCACGGCGCATACTTGGGACTAGTTTGGCTGGACTCGGTCTTGGCCACCTTCTCGGCATCCTGCTTCTCCCACAATTTCTTTAGACTACTTATGCTACTTGAGCTGTAACGTTTGGCATCCTCGTCCTCACTGACCTTGAGGGTGTCACTCTGAGCACTGTCCCGCTTCTCCCCCGACCCTGACCCCGTCCCACTCACCGCACTGCCCACACTCTCACTCATCACATCACCCTTCCCCCCCGCCTCCCCCATCTCTTGCCCCGTTTCCTGCCCCGGTCCCGCACCACTCTCGTTCTTTCTGTTGGTCTCACTCACCACCGCCTCTATGCTCTCCTCAGCCGGAGATGCCTCGTCCACTTGGACCTTGCCCACAGTATCACTCTCTTTAGCAGATTCGCTTTCTTTCATGGATTCGCTTTCTTTCATTGACTCGCTCTCTTTCACAACATTAGTTTTTCTGAGCTGTGCCCGGAAATCCATCAAAGTACTGTGAGGATCATTTTCTTTTTCAGTGTTACTAGTTTCATCGCCAGCTTTACTCGTGTCTGTTTTCCTTAACTGGGCTTTAAAGTTTACAGGTAACTTCCTTTGGTCCTTTTCCGAGTTATTTCTTTCAAATGCACTTTTAACTTTCTTTAAATTCGATTTAAAACCAATTTGATTACTACTATCTTTACTATTATCCTTAGAAGTTGGTGTATCAGGCTCCGTCCTGCTGAAGTGGTCTAGGGTGGGGACGGCCCCATTGTCCAGCCTAGGAGCATCAATTGTCTGGTCACCCTTCTGCTTCAAGCTTTCAAACAGCTCGGAAACCAGCTGGACGGCGGGGTTCTTCTGGGTGGGTGAATTTTTTTCTGGGGCGGTGGGGCCATCAGGGGCATCAGTGCTCCGGTTCTCCAGGCCGGCCTCCACCTCTTGCAGCTCAGCCACCAGCTTGAGCTCCAGACTTTCCTTGACCTGGTGGTTAATGCCCAAGCCCAGCACCACACGAGGCGGCTCGCCCTCCTCTAAGCTGCCATCACGTGAGGCCAGCGACGCCCCATCCAGGGAGGGGGGACTGCCGTCCACGCCCACTGGGGAAGACGGGGTCTGTCCGCCATTACCCAGGGGAGAGGACGGTGTCTGCTGCCCCTCTGTTTCCGCTGAGGATGAGCCTGGGCTCTTGGCTGGAGTCGGGCCAGACTTGGGCTTGGTCTTGGCAGACGGTGGGACCGGGCGGGGTGAGAGGTTCTCGGTGGACTTGAAACTGTCGCAGGAGTCTGAGGACTGGTCTCGGTGCCGCAGACTGACACCAAACCTGGAGGCGGGGCTGCCCTCACTGGTGTCCCCATCCAGGCTGGCATCAAGGGATGGCTTAGCTCGCACCGGGGGTCGGTCCTCACTGTCCCTCAGCTTGCGCCGAGTGATGCTCAACGTTGCACGTTCTGCCCTCGGTGAGTCAGATTCCTCCGCTGCCTGGCTCTCCTGTGCCACCTGGCCTGACCCCACCACCTTCTGGGGACTCATGTTGGCCTGCTCGGTCTTGCGTCGTGTCCTTGGCGAGGGCATGGGCTTGTGAGTTGGGCGGCGGCGGGACTCAGGCGAGGATGTGGCCACATAGCGGTCCGACCCAGGAGGCGGTGGGAACTCCAGATGGGCCGAGTTAGCATCCTCACTGAAGTCATCTGGTGGGGGAGGCAGGTCAGCTGGGGGTGGCGGGAACTCCAGGTCGGCCAGGGTGGGCTCGCGGGTGCGACGGTCGGCACGCAGCGGCTGCAGACGCGGACTGAGTCGTGCCACCACCGGAGACTGTGGAGGGAAGCCGCCCTGTGTGGAGTTGCTGCGGATCATGGACACGGCTGCCTTATCCCCTTGGTCCTGGTCCTCTTGGTCCTGGTCCAGCGGTACATCCCCTGGCTGGGGTAGAGGATGGTGTTGTAGGTGGTCCACATGGTCCTCCCCTGGTGGTACACCCTGAGACAGTCCACTCTGCCTCAAGGACTCCAGGTAGGCACCGATCCTGGCCCCCTTAGGCAGTGTGCCATACCGGTTGATGGCACGCTTGACATTGTGGACCTCCAGTGCTGCAACAGTCAGGTGTCGCCCACCACCACTGCCCACGCCACCACTCTGGCCGTCACACTTCTCCATCCTCATGCGACGCACTCGCTCACCACCCCCTTTACTGTCACGCACACCAACGCATGACTTTTGTCTGCAAAGCAAGGCAGTGCACATCACTAACCTCTGGTAACATGCACACATCCAATGAAAGCAGACTTAGTACTAATTCTATATTTATGTCTGAAAAAGCTTAGTGGTCTTCTACCTTTCTGGTAAGTATTCGGATTTTTAGAAGTGGTTTCATATCTACAGTTGGAGAGAGCTTAGTGCTGCAGTGCTGTTTGGTATCTAGGGCTGGAAGAAGTTTAGTGATAATATCTAGGGCTGGTGACAATGCTGTCAAAACAGAGGGAGTGTGGCCATGTGCAGCCAGCCACAAGGATGTGGAAAGTAACTCCATTTTGTGCAGTATTTGTAATAAGTATGTGCATAGAAGATGTAGTAGTCCTACACTTAGGCTGCAAAACAATGCTGATTTTGTGTGTGCATTTTGTAGGGGTCAGCATGCAGAGGCAGAGGTGAAGGAAAAGATTAATCTTGCTGGAGCATTTCTTGAGTATGTGGAGTTCTGCTACTTGGGGTGGCTTATGTGATGGAAGTGGGGCTGGAGGAAGCTCATGTGATGGAAGTGGGGCTGGAGGAAGCTCAGTGGCAAGGACAAGGAGTGATTGGAAGAAGTTCAGGGAGTTGTTACCTATCCTGATAATGAGAGGGTTCTCCCTCCATGCTAAGGGGTCCCTGTATGCAGCATGTGTTAGGAGCATAATGCTTCAGATATAACCTGAATTTGTTCCAACTTGCTACATGAATACATCTCTGGTAAGCTTGTGACAAGTAATGGTGTGACACTGTTGAATTTTGCAATTTGTTCCTCTTGGTCACTTTGCAGAGACAACTCAAACAAATTTCTGACAATACTCTGATAATACTGGAAATTTGGGAACCAATCTTGCTGCAGCCAGGGATGGCTTTTAATTCTGGATTACACTACACTACAATATTTTAATTCCACCAGCAAATCATCATCATCAACAACCCCATTTTGCCCCATATACTGTAAACAGGAGTGTAGGGGCCTAGGACTTGGCTACTCAGTCCCAGCATATAAGGATTATTAATTAAAACTTTCCTGTTCTCCTGCTAGCTGTCAGGGTGGTTTCATGTGAGATGGCATTTTGCAAGTGGCCTGAGTTGCCAAATGCCATCACCATACAAATTTTTGTAGTGACTGATGAACAACAAGATTTACGACAAATATTTTTTGCTAGGACACCATCAAACAGCCAAAGAACAGCTATTCACTACACATTTTGAATGCAATGCAGCATACAAAGAATGGAAGCATGTTAACCTTCAAAACTTGAGTTTAAGAAAATTACAAATTTCTTGCATACACTACATACTGTACATTTAAATACATGCATCAGTACAGAAAAATAGAATACAGTATACCCAAGAAAATGTAACAACATCAACATAACACTGCAAAACCTCGGTGTGCACACTTTTTCCACCCCAGTACTAAAAATGTTATAGAGAAGCAAGAACAGCTAAAGCAGGGCTGGTGGAGTGAAGCAGAGAGAGGTAGGTGACAGAATGATATGAAGGCAATAAGACATTAAAAAAGTTCATGTACAATGGGGAAGCAGTCTACACAAAGGGAGAAGACACTTGCGTATTAAAGGGAGGTTGCACGACATGAAATAAAGGATGAGCTGTGAGAGACGAATGCCTTCATGTGGTGGCACCGACATAACTAGGTAGTTCAACTGCCTGGTTATGCAAACATCCCTCACTTACTTCCCTATACCCCAAAAGGAGGATGGTAAACTGTAAGGGAAGGGCAACTTAAGCCCGTAGTTCATCAAGTTCACATTTCACATAAACCTGGGACTACAACAACAAAGGCTGAAAGGTAATGACACAACAGAAGTGCAAAAAGAACAAAATAGGAGTACAAGGAGAAAAAGAGAGATGAATATTATAAGAAGAATGAAAAGGTAAAATGATGCAAAAGGAATAGGAGAGTAAAATGAAAAGAGATGGACAAAAGGAAAAGGAAAGAAGCAGTACAACAGTGTACAAATGCAGATAAGTAAAGAAAAAAAGGACAGATGAAATGATGTACAAGAAGTGATGGTAACTTGGAACAAAGAGAGAAAAGTGACAACAAGAAGTAGTAGTAGCACTGGTAGTTGTAGCTCCAGGTTCATCAATATGTGAACCCAGTGGACTGCAAGCTTAAGTTGATCTTTTTCTGCAGTTTACCATCCTCCTTTTGGGGGACAGGGAAGAATTAGGGACACTGGCACTGACAAGTGGATGAGGACTTGGTTACATCAATGCCATCACATTAAGGCAGACCTCTCCAGCACCCAAAATCCAGTGAAATGTTATGTTGCATGACTGACAAAGGAGAAAAACTACAGCACGGCTAAACAGTACAATAAACATGAAACATCAAAACAGTATGATGCATGATATATGAGAAAAGAAGCAAAGGTTGCAATGGAATAATATAACAGCAAAATAAAATTTCATCATCATCATTATCATCCAGACCTCCTTTCCCATCCTAGGGCAGGGTGAGGAGTAGCAATGTCCAGATAAAATCAATAAAATAAATAAAACAAAATAAAATGGTACAACACTGACTGCCAATATGTGAAAGAGTGAAGCATTATGACTCAACAATGTACTGATAATTAAAGCAGTTGCTGTGTTGTTGTAGCCCCAACTTTATGTGAAAAGTGAACCTGGTGGACTGCAGGCTAAGTTGCCCTTCAACAGATTACCACCCTCCTTCCAGAGAATCAAGTGAGGGATGTGACAGTTATAAATGTTATGGGTAGAGTTTTAAGAGGCAGATCGAAAAAGACATGGGACAAGGTCATACACTGTAACCTCGGGGATAGGGAACTGAATAGAGAGGCCGCAAGAGATCATGCAGTGTGGACAGCTGCCATTAGGTGACCAGGGTTGATGCATGCAAGAGTGTTGGAGCCTTTATAAATGAAATCAAGCAAAACAAAATGTCTGTAACCAAGCAGATGAGATGAGCCACCTAGTTGTATTGATGCCACTACATGAAGGCAACCCTCCCCAACACCTCCTGAAGTCATCAAAAGATATAACACAAAAATATGGCAATACCTGAAGGACTGGAGGTGCGAAGGATCAGCCCTGAATGTGGACGTGAGGTTGGGTTGTGTGGGGGGCAGGGACTGGGCACCGGAGTCCTCCGTGTCAGGCGTGCGTTCCCTCAGTTCACTCTCACTTTCTGCGTCATTACTGCTGGCCAGGTCTGCAAGGTCCTTCTGGATCCCTGGACAAGTTGGGACAATGTAGTATTAAAAACTGTCATAATCATTATCACAGCCTTATTTACCCACTAACAAATGGAGTGGAAGATGTGTGGCTGGTATGACAAAGAGCTCAGGATGTCAAAACCATATTTTATAACTTATAAATAGGGTGGCTAAGACACAAAAGTAGTATCTTCATAATGATGAATTATCATAACCCTGTTTTTCCATTAAAGACTGGAGTAGGTAGGATCCAAAAGCATCATTATCATCAACATTATCCAAACTTTACTTGTCCACTAATAAAAGGTGGGTACAAGACAAAAACATCATCATTATCATCATCACAAGCCTACTTTGCCAGTTCTACAGTAACTGGACTAGATACAAAAACATCAACATCATCATCACCAGTACAAAGAGCATTCAAATAAACATATGATAGATATCTACCCAGTGTACCACTTTTGGGAAGCATTATCATCTGGCATTCTCTATCAAGTGTTCCCCTTAATACATACTTATAATGGATAAGAACAAGGAAATGAATATCACACGCTGTGCTCTGAAGCGTGGCTTATGTGCATTTGAAATATCCGGCTACAAACGGTTCTACCTCTGGGTGCACTGATACTGTAAACACCAAGATAACCATGTAGAATAAGGCAGTAAATATCAACTGCACCCATTCTCTACAGGAAGGGGTGCACACAAACACTTCACTTAAATATTGCCAACAAACTCTGCTCAGTCACTCTGCATACTAGTATTTGGCCAATTCCAATATGTCTGATAGTATGTTGTCATGAAATGGGCACCATATTGTTTTGACATACTATACATTTTCTCTGATACTCTGATATGCTCAGTTCAGCGTGAGGATTATATTTATAAAAAAAAAAATTAAAATGCCTGTCTTAGATTCTTGAGCATGTCATTTAAATTACTATGACCAAAATATATGACTCTACACAGGAGGGCCTCTTGTATTTAAATGGTTAAATGTTCATCAATGGCACTGACAAAGATCTTATTCTAATATTAACTTCTGAACACCATGACTCTCATGGTGGAGTTACAGGTATGAATTATGAGAGGAAATTCCAGTTAATACAGTATAGAGAAGTGAGAAATACCAGCATCAGAGAAGAATGAAGAAAGTGCAAAATAACAAAACACATCAATAGGAAAGAGAAATCCGAAGCCACACCCATAAGCAATACAGATTCCCATTACTAATCATGAAATTGCTGGTACAGTAAATATCTACGATACCTGGTAGTATTCTAAATGGAATCGGCTTTGCTGCACTTCTCAATGGCTTACTTTGATATTATGAAGATTCTTAGGTATGTTATTTGTACAATTAATTATCAATACAGGTTGCATCAACAGGATACTGAGGTGTAATATATGAAATAAACCACAAAGGATGAGATGCTATGAAATCTCTAAAGCCACTCCATTACAACCTGTATGTCATGGACAGAGGACAAATAATCCCCACACCAACAACAAAACAGGTCTCCAGTCCCCAGTACAGTATATGGGTAGTTCTCAGAGCTACAAGAGAAAGGGAAGCTACCTTTCCAAGAATAAGTGATTCTCATTCACCTTACACAAAAAGAAAGTACATGATTCTCAAAGGGTTTATGTTTTCTTCTGAAGTAACTGCGTTGCAAATGCTTTGTTTTGCATTTAAATTATGGATGCCCCTATAACAGCCTAACCTAAACATTTTGCTACCAAGGTTGCACTGTGAATTTAGCCCCTTCAGCTCCTGTAGTGCTTCCGAGGCTCCATAAAATTTTCTGGTATTAGCTAGATGTTGCAATCAAGAGACTGCATAACACGCCAAATGGTTTCCAGTAACCCAGGAAACCATATACTATACTGAGTTGTAACCATATAACCAAGAGCCTGGTAGTCAAGTGGGATAAAGAATTCCAACCAGTTCTAGTCTACGATTTACCAAGCGGCTGTTATACTCTTTACCCATTCAATTCAGACAAGTTTATTAAACTCTGACATGACATCTGCAGGCTGTAGGGGCTAGAAAAAATCTCAAAAATATCACCATCTGTTGCCTTAATAAAATATTCAAGTAAAATTTTAAAGTCTCCAAAGTTTACTAAAATACTATTAAAAAGTTACTACCCTATAACTACTACAAAATGTCTCGACTAAACAAAATCACCATATCAATGTGAAAAATACCTAACTGTGTCCAAAGTTGTGAAAAGTTTTATAAGCAAACACAAGCAAGTCAAAAAAGGGTGAAAAATAAATGCAAAAACTTAAATTATAAAAAGTGGTGCATGGTAAGCGAGAGGGAGAGAGCGTGAGGCGAGATACCTTCAAAGATTCTGTCTATACCATTGAACTCATGGAGGTCATCAGTGGTGGCTGCGTGGGGTTCCTGGTCCGTGCACGTGCTGTCCCGGAATGAACTGTGGGTGAGGTATGAGTTACTGGTGGAGTGGTGGAGCTAAAATGATAATAAAGAAAAGGCCATCATCATCATCATCACCTCAATTCCCACTCACAGAAGGGATGAGGTAGGTAATGGAAGTATAAGAACAGATATGAGACAGTTCTGACACATGGAGAGAATGCATAAGAGTAACTGGGTGAAGAATGGCACACACCTAAATGCAGAATGGACAGCCCCTTTGCTGGCACACACTATTCAATCTGGAAAAGCCATCTAGTAGTGTATACTGTGCAAGGTTGACGGAAGCATAGAGCAATATCCTTCAAAATGTATGGATATATGTACGATATTAAAACTTTCCATTCGATCTTTTGTAACATAACTAAAAAATAATCATAAAGGCATATGGGGAAGGGGATAAATCACTATCAATGATCTTCAACAAGCCAGTGTTTAAGCAACAGGTGTAAATCTCAAAATAACCAGCAGAGTCTGATGGTTGAAATACTTTGGTACAGACACTACAAAACAAATCACAATACAGTACTCCCTGCTTCTGGCACAGTATTAAAAAGATGGCATTCAGTGTACAGTTCTTGTTATGTCCCTTTTTTACTTTTTTTCAATTACTTCACCAGAAAACTAAGAAAAAATGTCTATGAAAGTTTCAAAGCTACCTATGAAGTGGCTTTTCCAGTTCCCTGACTTATAGCAGCAAGTGTGGGAGAAAAAAAAAAAAACACAGCAGAAATATTTTATGTTCCTTTTAACTTAGTTTGGCCTAGATTTTTGTCTTTGTGCAGCTTATTTCATTTAGATTAATGCAAGAATAAGGCAATAATAAGGCTCTATATTATTTCACAGCACTTCTTCATTAGCATATCATCTGGTGTGAGTCTATTGTTACAACTTAGTACTCGAGATAGATATGTGTCAATTTTTGGCCAAGTTTTGAATAAATCGGTATAGGACACATCGCTTTCTTAAAATGAGGATTGCCTAGGATGGTAGGTGGTGGCAACCATCATCCACTCACTTGATGTGGTGCTGCCTGCTTCTTCCTTCACGTTTTTCATTTTTTTTTCTGTCTGCCCTCTTCTCTTCCTATTTCTCCCTGTAAACCAGGAAACCATTTACAATGCTGGGTAGTAACCATATAACCAACCCATGTGTTCCTCATGTGTCAATAAGTGGGTTGGCCGAGGGTTAGTGCCCCTCCCCGTAAAACAACTAACTAAAACAGCCACCCCTTACAAAATTATGGTATCTGACTATAGATATATACATAGATAGGATTACCTGTACCTGGTTCTCTTAGGTGGTGCCGGTGCTTGTTTGCCCTTCTTGTTGGTGGTGCGTCTGAGTTGTACCACAGTGGAACGCGCTGACAGGATGCCTGGTCCACCACGACCCAGGCTGGGGGAGTTGCCCTCATCCACACTGCTTTTGTTCTTGTTGCTGCGTCTGTCAATACAACTCAGTCTTACACGGTACTCTGATATGCTACAGAGTTTTATTCTGGGTAACTGTCATCGGAAAGAAAGCCAATCCATAAATAGTAATACATGATGAAATAAATGCAGACTTTGTGTCACCCAATAAAAAAATGTGAGGGGATAAGTAATTATAGTTTTTTCACCTTAACTTGGCCAGATTTTCATTGTTTTTGCAGCTTACTTCATGTAGCTCAGTGGTATTAAAAAAAAAAAAAAAAAAAGACAATGCTACAGCTCTATATCCTTTCTAGAGCACTTCTTCATTACTAGGATCATATTCGAGTGTTAATCTACTGTATAATAATGGCTCAACATTCAAGATGGAGAGATGACAATTTCTGGCCAAGTTAAAGAAACATGAATATAGTGTGGATTGTCATACTGCCTGGGAGGTCCTGCACGTGGACTTGTGGGGAGCTGGTCATCACCCCAGGTCTGGTGTGGTGCCGGCCCACCCCGACCCTTACGGCCACCTCCTGCTGCCAGCTGCTGTTCTACCTCTGCAACCACAACAACAAACATCAACACATTAATGCAAGAGTACAATTATATGCTGTACTTCATATTGTTCTGATGGTTTACTTGAGCTGCAAGCAGCCTGTGATTCAGGAACAGGGGTGAGGGGATGGGAGAGAGACTACTTGGGACCTATATCCTCTCGTGAAAGTGAGATCAAGTGTGTGACTCAAAACCGCCCTGTTACATGTGTACCTGATGATGCAATTTTTATCCTGTGCACACTCCTCTAGAAGAGGTACAGTGTTGCCCATATTTAGAGGATTTTGTTGAAGTGTGCATAAAAAAATTAAAAATAATGATTGATGATGAATGATGGATGACAACTAATTGATGATGAGTGACTGATTGATGACTGATTGATTGATGATGACTGACTGATGATGATGACAATGGTGATGATAAAGGGAAAAAAGACACACACAAAATCAGCAAAAGAATGACTGTCACCTTCAGTAATGGATGTCTCCTGGAACATGGTCTCCAGTGCATGGTGTATGTGTGAGAAGGTGGGTCGGTCACTGGGGTTCCACAACCAACACTGCTTCATCAACTCATACACTCGTACCGGGCACCCCTGAGGACAGTCCATCCTGGAAACAGATATATACACTTAACTATGTATGTCTTGTAATTCATCAAGTTTATATTCCATTGAGCCAAGAAACATACCAAAAAGAAAAACATGAAAAAATAAAACTGGATAGCAACAATAACAGCTGTCTGAACTACTGGTCCCTTTGTCAGTATTTTACCACAATCATCTTGGTAAAAAATTTCATAAACAAAACTCCTGCTTCCTAGAATAACTACTCAGCACTCTGCTTTCTTATAACAGCTATTTTCAAAACTTTCATATCTTTACCTTAACATTATTCACTCCGATTACAGCTTCTCATTCTTTTGTATCTTCCATTTTTCTGGATGTGGATGATAACCTACCATTTTATAATAATGGGTCACAGTGTATTAATGAATGTCGTACTGTACCTGTATCCTGACTCAAGCAGATGATAAACATTGGTGAGGTCGACACCTGGGTATGGAGACACTCCATAAGTGGCAAATTCCCACAACAGGATACCGAACGCCCACACATCAGACTGTTGATACATACGAAAAAATCATCAATGTACTAACAAAATTGATGAAGTGAAGAAGCACTGTTGTGCTGATGTGGATGTGACAGAAAGTGTTGAGAGAAATACAGGTATTCAGAGATGGCTTGGCAATGTGCAGAAGATAAAGAGTGAGAAACTGACTAGAAGAGATTACTGTATTTGAGTGAGGTGCAGGGGGAGATGTGGATGGGGAGAGGGGAAGGTGAAGACTAAGGATGAGATAGAGTGATGGGGTGAAGAGATTGATAGATGCATGGTCAGATAGATAGACACAATTGACAGGCAAACAGAGAGACTAACATACTATCACATTACTGCAAGCAAATGTACTGTATACAACTGACAGGAATGGAAATATGGAAGATGGAGCCTTTATAAATGGTGCAATTAAAAAGAAGCTACCAACAAGATTATTTGGTTCACAAGTAAATGAGAGAATTAATCAAATTTCTTCGATGACAATGGGTACCACACACTGTACGAAATACAGTATAATAATGCTTCACCATCATCTGCATTAAACAGTACTGTACAGTGCAGAATATCATTCTTAACACTGAGCATAAGGATACAGAATTTAATGTGTAAAACCACTGCATGTATGATGACTACAAAATTAGTTAACAAGTAACTCAGACAACATACAGGGTCATATATTAAGCATCTTCAGAGATTTCTCAACATCTTTTCCAACAATGATTTATTCTGAATATCACACCTCAGTACTATGTTGCAGAAAACAGATGTAAACTATGACAATATTGCAATGATATAAATGACATAGAGAATATTAGGACACAGAAAGCAAATTATGTCACACAGGAAGAGGTGCTATAAGACCTCTCATGCCACCAACAATATGACCCACAGATGTGTGTACCAAGCCCTGTGGTTCAATACAAACCTTGGTGGAAAACTTGTTATACGCAAGACCTTCTGGTGCAGTCCACTTGATGGGGAACTTAGCACCGGCGTGGGCAGTGTAGGTGTCGTCACGCATTAGTCTTGCCAGACCAAAGTCTGCCACTTTCACCAGATGGTTCTCTCCCACCAGACAGTTCCTAGCCGCTAAGTCCCTGTTGGGAAACAAATCAAATTAACACTACCTGAATACTGTACTACTATGAATACAGGACGAGAATGAACAAGTAATTTTAAGAATGAACTAGACTTTATAATAGTATTTTCATCATCTTGAAAGTTAACATATTTAGTATGGCGACATCAGATCTACCTTGTTCAAATGCTTTGAAGGGGTTAATGAAGGCTACATCTAGTTCTTTTAGCTTGAAAAATCTCTCCAAATCTGAATCCAGCTGTCTGGAGATGACAAGAACTCTATGTTGAAAAAAATGTCATCATACTGAAGAGGTTAAAGACACTAGCACTGGAGAGATCTTACTGAATTAATCTCCATAATGTAACCTATAAGTAACACCATAATTTAACCTGTGTATAAAGTTGCGTTCCTCCAGGTACTCCATGGCGGCTGCGACCTGTGTGGCCATGTAGAGCAAAACCACCTCGTTGACCTCCTGGTGACTACACACCCGCAGGTAGTCTAACAGGTTGCCCCTTGTCATGAACTCTGTCACTATGTAGAAGGGTGGTTCACGCGTACACACACCAAGCAGCTGGACCAAGTTAGGGTGCTTCATCTCCTTCATGATCGCAGCCTCCTCTAGGAAGTCCTTTAGTGCCATGGTGTCCTCCTAAGATGAGAAGTACATTAATTGTTGGCATGGTTGTTAGTTGTATGGAGTAAGAAATTTGTGGAATTCAAGTATGGTGGTAAATGAAATGAACTTTGCACTGCTTTCGATCACTGAAAGGACTAGAATTGGCTTAAGTAAGTCTTATACTTGTTTCACCTTAACTTGGCCCAGATTTTCATCCTTTGCATCTATATTATGTAGCTCATTGACAATAAGACAATTCCATGGCTCAACATTCTTTCCATACCACTTCATCATGACTACCATCATCTTCTAGCGTAATCAGTGTTAAAACTCAGCACTGAAGAGGGGAGATGGCAAATCTAGACCAAGTGAGAGTAATATGATGGGTTAAAACCAAACACAAATTTACATAAAACCATCATCACACCTCAGCATCCAGTGACAGCTTATAACCAGTGACTGTCGTGTCTTAAACCTCTTAAGAAATTTCCTGTAATGTGTGATGCTCTTTTTGGCAATTCATTTCTATCAATGACCCTACTCTCACTAAACAAAGAGTGTGGGAGGGATAAAGAAATAAGAGAGATAAAAAAACAAAAAAACAAAAAAACAAGCCAACTAACATCATTTATCATTGCTCATTTCTGAAGGCTCCAACATGCTTGCATGCATCAGCCTTGGTCACCTAATGGTGGCTCTCCATGCTGCTTGATCTCTGGCAGCTTCCCTATTCAGTCCCTTATCCCCAAGGCCACACTCAATAACTTCGTCCTAGGTCATTTTTGGTCTACCTCTTGCAATCCTACCCCTAACATTAACACTTCTCACTTTACCCCTAACATTAACACTTCTCACTTTCTGCACCCAATTATCATTCCCCTTCCTCTCCACATGCCCAAACCATCTCAATCTATCTCTCCTCATCACTACACCAACACACTCCAGTCCCATCCTACCCCTAAACTTTTCCATCGTATACCTAACCTCCCAGGCCTCATACTCAGGGATGCACTGTGCATCCCCCTAATCACTGTCATTTCTGTACGTTTGAGCCTGTGAATATCCTCTTCCTTTACTGCCCAGGTCTCACTACCATACAGCATTGCACTCCTAATGCAGGCTGGATACAAAGATCCATTAGCACGGAGTGAAAGCCCTCTCAGTGTCAGAAGCAACAGCTCCCTGAACTTCTTCCAACCACTCCTCACTATAGCCACATAGCTCCAGCCCCACCTCCAGCACATAAAATGTCTCCCAAATAACAATGTCCCAAATAACAGTGTCTAGTAAGGCTGATCATATATTATAGTACAGCAGTATAATCTGTAGTTACAAATTCTGGTATGCTTACCTTTAGTGTCTTGACAGCAACACAGATGTTGTACCTCTTCCACACAGCCTCATACACATCCCCGTACTGACCCCCACCCAGCTTGTGCTTCATTGCTATGTCGGTACGCTCAATCTCCCATTCATCTGGCTCTGTTCACATAAAAGAATAAATATATATATAGCCTACAGAAAATGCCAACTTCAGGACAAACTCCTTTTTTGGTGGCTAATTTAAACTCTGGCAATTAATGAAAAAATATTACCAATTTCAACCTGAATTATACTGTCATTTTAAATTCACATACAGCATTACAGTTTTTGAAACCACTATATTACACTAATTTAAGATTGTTCAATGTATTATGACTGTAACTGCAGTATTTTATTACTGTAAAATGCAAATCTAAATGCAAACTTTTATTTTCCATTATATATAACTTCCAGCCTTTCAAATGAAACATGTTCAGGCATCTAGAAGTAAAGATCTTGATTTTGACTCCCCCCCCTGGGAAAAGCAGAGGGGGGCAAATTTTGAAAAATCTGATAATTTGATTCTTTTTTTTCTTTAGTGAAAGCAATAAGAATCTAAAACTGCCTTGCTGCTGTGAGGGTAAAGCACCTGGGGTGAGACCAAAGACAGTGGGTTTGTTCCTCTTGGGTGCTGGGTAGAGTAGCTGAGTGATGAGTCCATCTGCATGCTGGGAATGATGGTGCACCAGCTCAGCCAACGTGTTGAAACGGAATTCCGACGACACATACAGCTGATGGAACAAGAAAAATGGGGTAAACAGTGCCTGGGATAATGTGGCAAAGCTACCTGTTTAACAACACCCTGCTCCCTCCTGAGAACCCCTCAACAAGGGATACCAGAACCACCTCCAGGCTACTTTATCTTCATACATTATTCTCTCTCTCTCGAACACACCTCTTCCTCTTCCTACTCTCTCACAAATATGCTGTTCAACTCTCTTCTTCCATTATTTATTATATATATAAATGATCTAGACTTAAGAATCACTAGCAGTATCAGCAAATTTGGCGATGATACAAATATAGGCCGTATCATTAACTCAACTGACGATTGCCACAACTTACAAAATGACCTCAATATATTATCCAGATGGTCTAAAACCTGGCAAATGGAATTTAACGTCGAAAAATGTACAGTACTTAACGTAGACAAGACCAAAGGAGATCCTAAATACAGCTCAGATAACAAAGAAATTAGTAAATCGGAATGCGAGAGAGATCTAGGAGTCATGGTTAGTAACGACCTTAAACCAAGGCAACAGTGTATTAATGCAAGAAATAAAGCAAATAGGGTCCTAGGATTTATTTCGAGAAGCGTGAGCAATAGGTCATCAAAAGTAACACTGCAACTTTATCTAGCATTAGTAAGGCCACATTTAGACTATGCAGTACAATTTTGGTGTCCTTACTATAGAATGGATATTAACTAGTTAAAAATGTACAGAAAAGAATGACAAAAATGATACATGATGTTCGAAACCTGTAATACGAAGACAGACTGAAAAGACTAAATCTGCACTCACTAGAGAGACGTAGAGTAAGGGGAGACTTAATTGAGGTGTTTAAGTGGATGAAGAGTATAAACAAGGGAGATATTAGCAAGGTACTTAAAGTGAGCATACAGGATAGAACTAGAAGTAATAGTTTCAAACTAGAAAAATTCCATTTCAGTACGGAAATAGGTAGAAATTGGTTTGGTAACAGAGTAGTAGATGAATGGAATAAGCTTCCTAGTAAAGTAGTTGCTGCCCCTTCCATTGTGAGTTTCAAACATAGGCTAGATAAGCATATGACAAATAAGGGGTGGGTACAAAAAAGAAAGAAAAAAATCTTATAACCAATACTAATTCATACTTTTTCCTTTTCAGGTTTCACTATGATAGTCTCTATTCTCCTTTCACACTTTCCTATAAAATGCCCACACCAGTTTTTCTATGCAGTGTGGTGTTCTTTCTGACTTTTTTCTGCCGGCTTCAGCTGGAGGGTTTGGAGGGCTGGGGAGAGCCTTCTTCTTTGCTGTCCTTATCTCATCCTAGTAGTTCAGTTACTCTTCTAGGAGCTGCCTAGCATGGGCCAACCAGCCTACTGCAGTTATCCTCTCTTCTTATGTTTATGTTCACACACTACTGTCATTAATTCAAGATAACTGTAACAATCATACCTTCAAATAATCAAATAAAACTCAATTTATCTTCCACTTCTCCAGGCTAACAAAGCTTTCATCAATGAATCTACCTTTCTGCAAACTTCCTCTTGACCATCATTATTTCTGTCATCATCCAAACCCTATTTCCCACTAATGCATGGTGTGGGAGGAATCCTGAAACAGGCACAGGAAAGGACAAAGTCAGAACAATAATCACTACCCAGTGACATGGGCATAGAGTATCCCTTCCTCACCTTTGCCGTATCATCCTCGTTGATGCGGTAGTGGTAAACTCTGCCGTTGTATCTGAGTGAGATGGATCGCTGGCCGGGTGAACTCTCACTCTCACGCACCAGGAATGAGCCGTTAATGCCAGAGGACAGGAGGTACTCGGCGGTATTGCGACTGATGGGGCCATGGTACCACGAGTGCTTCTCAAGCGAGTTGACTGGCGTGATGTAGTTGGACGGCACCCACCCCACCTCCCCCGACCCAGCATGGGCCTCACACCACTCACCGGACTTGTTGTAGCTCAGCACACGCACCTGCTCACCTGAAGACATGTACACATCAGAATTGGAAAGTATAAACAGAATTTATAACTGGTGGCAATAACAGCCACTCAATTATTACCCCTTGTATTTTTGCATGAACTTTACAACAGAATTCAAATTCCAACACATGGCTGAGAATATAGTTATATATTAACTATCCATCCATCTATTTATCTATCTATCCATATAATTACATACGAATACAGACTGGTAATTTTTGTCTCAATGTGAGGTCTCATGTGTGAGTGGTAAATGTGTGCCTCTTGCATATAACTGTCATACGTTAGAAGCATAGCTAAGTCTTGTGTGTGAGTGGTTAAATCCTCTGCATCTTACTTATGATAATTGTATTAAGAGGAAAGCATTTACCGCTCACACATAAGACCCCTCACTGGGTAAAAACCTTCCACACCGGCAATGGTGAATCAAACCTAAAGCTAATGACTAATTAGCAAACGCAAATGAGAGAGAGAGAGAGAGAGAGAGAGAGAGAGAGAGAGAGAGAGAGAGAGAGAGAGAGAGAGAGAGAGAGAGAGAGAGAGAGAGAAAATCCTTCCTTGCAAATATCTTCAGTAACTACGTAAGTAAAAATCACTGTACATATTCAGTGAGCAAAGACGCAATATTAGCACTCCCTGATTCAACTGATTAAAAAAAAAAAACTACTTGTAAAGCATAAAGACGCCATGCTGGGTTCTAATAATCCGCCTAAACGTATTCTCCATCATGAACGCACACAAGAGCCCGCCATCTTTATGAGAGTTTAGGAGAATGATTTTTTTTTTTTTTTAAATGGAAAGAGGAAGTAGAAAAATGGAGAGAGAGAGAGAGAGAGAGAGAAAGAGAGAGAGAGACAGGATTATGAACAAAGAAATTTTTGGACGAGAAATTTTAAGAGAAAATGACTTCTTTCTCTCTCTCTCTCTCTCTCTCCACACTAATGCCCCACTAACGGAACTACAGGTGTAATTACCACCAGTTGAGACTACCACCATAACTGCTACACCTCATTTCCTCTCTTGCTTTTCTCTTCCTAACACTTCTCCCCTCTCCTCTCCTCTCCTTTTTCCCTCTCCCTTTTCTTATTTTTCTATCTATGGTGACCACGGAGTGACTATCCAAATTGCTTCCAGTAATCCTTGAAATCATTTACAGATGGATGGTAACTATAAACAAGTGGATGCCTGGTGGTCCAGTGGGTTAGGGCCCTCCGATCAGATGCGACCCTTCCTTTCTACCTGCCTTCCTTCCTTCCTAGCCCTTCTTTTCCTTTTATTCTTTTTCTCTTTCCTTCTTCCCTCCCTTCTTCCTTCCTAGCCCTTCTTTTCCTTCTTTTCTTTTTCTCCTTCTTTCTTCCTTCCCTTTTCCTTCCTAGCCCTTCTTTTCCTTATTTTCTCCTCCTTTCTCATCATCGTAATAAGCCCACAAACTTACTGAATCACAAGTACCACCCAACCACGCCCATACCATCTCCACCTCTCTCTCTCTCTCTCCCTCCTCTCTCACTCTCTCTAACCACATCCCCTTCCTCTCCATTCTCTTTTCCCCTCCTCTATTCTCTCCCTTGTCTTGCTCCTCTCCTCTCTTTTACTCTACCCTTTATTTCTCATCCTCTTTCTTCTATTTGTAATTTACTTTTTCAGCCACCTTCTCTGCTCTCCTCTACCTTTTCTCTTCTCTCCCATATACTCCTCTACCTCCTCTTTTCCTTCCATTCTACTCTTCAACCTCTGCTCTCCCTCCTACTTCTCTCTCCTCCTCATGAACAACCCGTTAATACACCTTCAATATTACCCTAAGTACCAACCCACCACGCCCATACCATCACACACACACATACACACACACACACACACAAGCACCACCCCACCACGCCCATACCATCACACACACACACACACACACACACACACACACACACAATCTTCTTTCCCTCCTCCTCCATACAATTTACATGACCGGTATACACATACGTATACACACGCACACACACAAAAACAAAACCTCTTCCTCCTCCTCCTCCTCCAAAACACACTTATGCCACTCACGTAGAAACTGGGATAGCTGGGGTATTTTCATGGCGAGGGTAGCAACTTCTTTTTTTAGTTTTCCAAGACAAAATTCGGTTTATTTCGTTGATTTTAAGTATTTCCCTGACTGGTTTTCATCCTTCGTACGTTTTTTTTTTTTTAAGGAAGTGCTAGTGTTGGGGTTTCTATTTTAGTATTTTCACAGCTGAGGTAGATTTATTTCCACCAATTTCACTAATTTCATGTTTACTTTGTCACCGTAAATTCTGATCGATGAGGTTTTTCACTATGATCGAGATTTTTTTTTTCTTTTAATATGTTCCGGCCCTTCACTGACCTGCCACAGTATTCTATATATAATCTTTCTCTGACATTCACTGTAATTCACTGCTATTTTTCAAGAGCTTGCGTTCCGTCACTTTTTACTTTCACTGATACTCTAATTTCACTGCTATTTCGTTACCGCTATCAGGCACTGTTTTCCATACTGCTTTAACTCAAACTTGGCCTAGATTTTCGTCCATTTTAAGCTTATTTCACGCTTATTTCGACATTGCTCAGCTTATTTCAGGCTTATTTCGACCTTTCTCAGCTTTTTCAGGCTTATTTCATGTTGCAGCTTAATTCGACCTTTTTCAGCTTATTTCACACTTATTTCGTCCTTTACCAGCTTATTTCATGTTTATTTCGTCTTCCTGCAGCTTATTTCGTCCTTTTACACCTTATTTCACGCTTATTTCGTCCTTTTGCACCGTATTTCACGTTTATTTCCTTTTTTCGTCCTTTTAAAATTTATTTCACGCAGGTAAGTGGGAGAAAACAAAATTACTGCTCCACATCCTTTCCACAGCACTTCTTTGTGACTAGCATCGTATTCTAGTGTTAATCTCTTGTTACAACCCGGGATTCAAGATGGAGAGACCGCAATTTTGAATCAAACTGGGGTAAAAAGAATATACATATTTATTTTTTCAATGAGTTACTGCTTTCACTGTCATTCACTTTTCACTGTTACTTTACTGGTTTTTAGTCTTTATCTACAGTGGCATTTCTATTTTTTTTTTCACTATCAATGCATTGGTTTTCATTCTTTCACTAATACTGCTCTTCACTGTTACTCAAAGTCCTTCACAGTAATTTAAAATGCAGTGTCTTTTCTTCTGTTTATTTTTCAGTTTCCATTCACCTCTGCAAACATTTTTTTTTTTTACATCACACCATCTAGCTCTTAAGAAAACAGTGTGTGTGTGTATGTGTTTGAGTGTGAGTGTGAGTGTGAGTTACTACACTACACACACACACAAAACTGCCTTCCAAATCTTGCTCACTCTCTCTTTCTCTCTCGCTTTCTCACACCCTCCCCACCGCCTCCCCCTTCCCCTCCCTCTGTTCAGTGCATTAACTGGCCCCTCCCCTCCATCCTCCCCTTTTCCCCTTCCTCCCCCTCTCTTCTCTTCCCTGCGTCCCCCTCCCTTTCTCTCCCCTCCCCTTCTCCCTCTCCCTATCTCAACTCTCTTCTTCCCTCTCTATTATAAATCCCCCTCCCCTTTTCTCCCCCTATTCTATCTTTATCTCCCTTTTCATCCTTCAACTCTCCATTGCCCCATTTCCCCCCTCCCTCCCCCCCTCAGCCTCTTCCTCCTATCAACTTACACTCCCCC
>JAGKTI010005862.1:0-10592 GCA_018397915.1 Birgus latro
GGGACTAGTTGTTATATAAATCGCATCCCATTATCCCTCTTATCCATGGCCTGCCCTAAATCCTTGCATCTAGTCCTTCCTGAATCGGATCAAAACTATTCAAGCTGACCTTTCCATGAGACCTTGACGTTTGATCTACTGCTCACAGAAATATATGTCAACCCCTTACGAACTCAACCCTTTCACCAAGTCTAGTTAAAGTTGCATCAGAACTGTTTGAGAATGACTGTGCACTGCAGCTCGAGCCCCTGCATACAATTCGTCATCTTACATACATAGTCAGACAATGTCGCGTAATATGCTGAGATGCTTATCAGAATTTAAGAAATTAGAATTTGCTATGTTTTTCATTGCTTCTGCCAATAGTAGGCCACAGCCAGAAACTGAAAAGTCCATTTCTAGGGCCTAGTAATCCAACCATACACTGACATGGTGGTTACATACATTTACATCCTCACTTAGACACTAAATTATTAGTCCCCTACCTGTAAAACCGGTCGGGGACTTAGGTTGCGCGGTTCTGTCTGTACATCACTACGTCCATCCTCAGTTTCGTGTCCGCTCTGTAACTTCCACATGCATGGAAAGATTTTGATGTAACTTCACACAGTTGTTCCCCATACCATGATGGTGTGTGGCGCGCAACAACAAGCCATCTACTCCCAAGGTCAAGATCTTTTCATGCTCGTATTGTGTACACATCACGTACGTATTGCTACCAAACCTATGTTGTATTCACAGTAGACACGTATGGTTATCATCCTGTAGGGGACTTTGTATAGCATGCCAATACTTCATTCACTTGTTTTCAACTTGCCTTGGCGCAGATTTTCATTCTTTTCCGGATTTACTCTCGCAGCTCAGTGACAATAAGACACTTCCATGGCACTACATCCTTTACGTTACCTTACTTCCCGATTACCACCATATCCTAGTGTTAATCTGTTATAACAACTCACGGTTAAAAAGAAAAGATGGCAAATTTAGCCCAGGTTAACGTTAAAAGGAGTATAGTAGCCTACCAACCTGGAGGGGCCAGGGATAGCCTTCACTATCTCCAACATTACAAGACTCGTCCCAGCTGAATAAAATTGCCTAAATGTAGCTATAATAAAAAAATAAAAAAAAAAAGGCAGCGGATTATAGGGCTTCCTGGGAAGGAAATGAAAACTGATTTAGCGACAGTCAGATCCTCCAGCTCTCTCCAGCAACACCCGAGATGTGAGTTCGAAACTTTGGATAAGCCTAAACAGCCCACGCTTTTCAAGCTTTGTTAGTTTAAAAAAAAAAATTTATTCCTGTCGATTGCACAAGGGTCATTTATAAAGTCAGGGAGTGTGGATTTAAAAACTGAGGTAGAGGTTCTGCGGCCTCCATCCTCCCATCCGTCGATCCTCTTTCGCTCCTAGTTAAATCAAATTTAGTATACAGACTGCACAGCGGTCATTATTCCCTTCAGTGGTGTGACATAATCTTCTTGTTATTCCTGCAGTATCAGCCGATTTTATTAAGTTTAGAGGCATTTCTTTGTGTAACGGAGTTAATGAAGGCTACATCTAACCCCTTTAGCCTTCAGTTCGAAAAGTACTTCCCGGACTAAACAGAGCTGTCTGAATATAGCAATAATAAAAGACGATATACGCCATCCGACTGAGGGGAAGTTCTACGATCTCCACTCCCTTCCCTTTCACTAGGTCACCGTTTTCATCTGTATACTATATCACATAATACACCCAACTTCTTTGCACCCTCAGTCCGATAATGTATTTTCATGTATTATTCTTGCTATCACCAATTTTTTTTATTGAGCTAATGAAATAGACGAGACCTATCAAACTTGAGGGGTTAAATACATCCTTCATTAATCATTTCATTGCTACAGATCCCCTCTTCAGCAAAACAAAATTGCTCCGTAGTACTTTAATTAAAAAAAGAAAGAAAAAAAAAGAAATCACACTGGCGCTCTAGAGGAATGCCTTCATATGGTACCACTAATACAACAACAGTTATACAACTTTCCATTACTCTTTCCCTAAACTCCAGAAAAAGGTGGCAACATCAGCTTGGGTCCACCGAGTTCACGCTTAGGCGAGCCTGAGACCGCAGCAACAAAATATTGACATCCACTCCACAGCAGGTCTCTTCTTCATCCAATCTGAACATGCAAAGTACACACAAACATCATGCTACGAATTATGAGCAAACACCACCAACACGTGCAGGGGATGTGTATGGTCTTATCTCAGGCTGTTATCTCCTTATCACTTGACAACACAAGTGCCCCACGCGTGTTACTGGGGATGATACGGTGTACCTGTTGAAGAAAATGATGTAAGGGAAGAGTTTTAGGGAAAGTCGTAAACACAGGGACAGGATAAGGAATGAAATAACTGGGAAGGTTCTGGGGTCGTATTTATAAGCTCCTTTAATTTTCAGAATTGTATTCAAGTGGTCTGTGATATTCGTAGCATCTCTTCCTCAGCTATTTATTTTGTGCATTACTCCTCAGTATCTTCATAGCACTTTATTCTGTGCATTATGCCATCAAGAATACGATCCTACATTGTGAATAAAATTTCTTATACATATGGTTATTTTCTCTCAGTCAGCCACCAAACACTTTGCAATCAAACTAAAGTGAATATGAAATTTTAAATACAACAAAATATAACAATTCACGATAAAAAGTGAACAACTCATTTGTCACGAATTTTCTACATCGTGAAATTATGTATTGTAAATCGTGACATCGATTGATTTTGCGGGAGCAACGAATAATTCTGAAATGCACGAGATTTCGCTCATTCTCTCAACCGTCCACTCGCGTACTTATATTCACATCAAGTTGTCAAAACTTTCGTCATTCTTTCGCGAGTGATTGTCTTTATGTATAATTTCTGAATTATCACTTCTGCCTCCCTGGCCGTTAGTCGGCCACACCCTTTTCACACGTTCCTCACGTCGGACATTCGAAAACATAGTCAGTCTGTCCCGTAGTCTCGGAGAGTGTGGTTGCTTGTGGTTGCGCTGTACGAAAGCTCGAGCTGTCTCTTTTCTAAGCGATTTCAGGTCTCAGCTTGTATTGGCATGTATTCCCAAAGCTCCCACCAGCTTGGTGATCGACTAAAGCAGCGACGGTCTCATCCATACCGATTAGTATTTTCTTCTGTTTTTCCAAGGCTTAAGTTTTTGGTTATTTAGCCATTTGTCTGAGTGTTTGAGTGAGTGCATTTCCCTTTCTTTGATTTGAATTGATTCATGTAACGTAAATTTATTTTCTTGTATTCAATAAATTTGCAGTTCGTTTTCTTGAGCTTTGTTAAATGTAACAGTCGTGTTTGATTTCCCCACATATTTAGTACACTTTTGCTACTCCACGTTAGCACAACTCCTTATATTAATTACGACTGGTACTTAGGCCAGCTTTTGGTATTAATACTAAAAGCCAAGATCCTGATTATTATTATCATTATTATAATAATAAAAGCCAAGATCCTTATTATTATTATTATTATTATTATTATTTGAATGTTAAGGGGAGAAACTAACTTTCTCAGAGGCCAACGGTACAATAATACAGCCTACTTGAGCGTTTAGTCTCTGCTGTGTACTGTTGAGAAAGTCTATAAATTCTCGACTCCAGAGAATTGGCGAAGTAAGCCAGCATAAAAGTGAAATCGCCACTTGATTTCACGAGTCTATTCTCTCGTAATAAATGACTCGATAGTCATTCCTAGCACACATAGCTATACATTGTATACTCTGTTATACAATATTTCATTTTCCCCCTGACATCATTTATCGTAAAATTGATTGGGGTATCTTATAAATACTCTTCTCAGTGAAAGTTGAGTCTTTTTGTGCCATGACCACGCTTAGATATTTTACTCAGCCTTACTCCAACTGTTTGCTTAGAGCGAAGTAAATTCAGTCATTGTATGAGCTAACTGGCACCGTTTTAACTACCTGACCACTAGTTTCCCTCAACTGAACAAAATCGTCTTGTGGGGAAAAAAAATACTGATACCCCTCTACGTCGGCCGATTATGGATTTTTTTTCCCTTTTTGTGGGTAAATGGGTTTAATATCTCAATTAATACAAGATCCCTGGCACTAATAAAGGTAATCACCAAAAGCCAGAAAGTAGGTTGAATCGAGTCAGGTTGGTGCCACTCGAGCTCTGAAATCTTCAAGGTTGCAGACACAGAAGAGCGGCTGTGAGCCTGTTAAGACTCACTCACCTCCCACGCTCCTAAATCAGTGTTGTAAGCATCGCGGAGAAATGTCTAAAGTTAGCGAGATACGGTATTACCTTCCATTTTACTTCGGTTGTTCTCAATGATCTCTCAGTGCTGCAAGACATAGATCTACGTCCCCAGAGTTTTTGAAGAGGACATAGATGTACGTCGCTAGCGTGGTACCGGTTAATGCATCAGTAAAGGAGAAACTGTTCCAGCATCAAAATTTCTGCCATTTAAGTAGAGCAGTTCCTTATGTTTTTGTGTGTCCTATCATGCTGAAGATTTAAAGACAATTTCTTTACACCTGACGGAGCTAAGCCACTCCCACAGCTTAGATATTGTCATGGTTGCATGAAGTTTGATGAGACAGTTATGAGGCAGGAATAAATCTCCTTGGTTACTAGTCAAATCGATCCTACATTCAAACTACCTACACCTGGCAATTAACTAAACTCAAATTAAGAAATTTTACATGGTCAGAACAACATGCACAACAAAATGTGTTATCCACAGCTACTCAGTGAAGGCGTTTCAAATTTTCATTTCGTGTCCACAGTTAATGAAAAAATGAACATTGTGGTAATGAAAAATTAAGAGGCTGAAAATGCAGTGCCTGTTTTCCTGTCATTTAGTTTCAAAGCTCCAAGTACTAAAAGGAAAGGTACCACACAGCAGAAGCACCATGTTGATAATTTCCTTTCCACACAAAACTTGTATAAATCAATTTAAAAAGAAATCATGCAAGGTAGCCTTTCATAATAGAAACTGTCGTCTTACTATAATAGTCAGGCAATACTGGTTTCCCTCACCATTCATGAAGCAACTCGTGTGCAACGAAAGAACTGTAAGAGACTGATTCAACAGCCATATCACAGAACAGTTTTATAGTAAGATTATTCATGTTATAATTTTGTAAACCACAACAAAATTTAGTTTTTAGCAAAGTGCAAATATGATTACTAATATCTGCATAAAGAATAAATAACAGATTTGTTCTTATTCTATGCACATGGAGGTTACTAGGTGCGTTAGTTGAGCAGTTTTTGTGGCGCACAGTAGGAATAGCAAAGTACAGGTGTCTGTTCACACAAAGAAACATTTACGCTCGCAGTCAAATTTACGCATGCATGTTGACATATTCTATAAATTATTGAGTTGGTTTTGACTGTAATACATTCATTTTTGCAATATCCTCACCTATATCTTTATAAATATTCCTCAAGGTTTGGGGCAGCTTCTACAATAATTATACATGAAAATGAACAAGCGTGCATGTGCTCTGCAGCAAGTCCTCACCTGCCTCTTCTGCACTAACTTTTAAGAGTTTTCTGTCACCACCAGCCTAACCTGTGGCTTCTATCCATCGCCTCAACCCTTGGACACCGAAGCAGCCGTAGCCAGACTTATGAAAAAAAAAAAAAAAAGTCTTAACACCGGGAACTTTACTTCATCATCATCAATCATCCAGCCACCTTTCCCCATCTGCTAGCAGGATAAGGTAGGTCCAGAAAATAAGGAAAATAAAAGAAAAATATAACTTGGAGGACTATTTAACAATCAATGAAATGGGCCACACACTAATTCACTCACTATTAAAGCACTTGGAATCATGGCTCCGCCTCATAGGCACACCTCCTACTCGCAGCATTAAAATTGCCTTTCAGACAGAGTAACGGGGCTCCCCCGCAAAAAAAAAGAAAAAAAAAATCACGTCAGTATCCAGCAACCCTCCCCAGCATCTGACCGGATGCATTTTTACGAAGTCTTGTTAGTACTTGCAGCAGCGCTCTGATTGGCCAACTTCGCCATACTAATGACGTCATGCTACCTCTGACTGCTAAATACTTCCATAACGTGCACTGATGTATTTACAGCATTATGACACTGCAACAGATAGACCAATAAATCAGTAATAACATAAGTGTATTATTATTCACCAGAATGCTAGAAAAGTATGCAAATTAGACAGGAAAGATGTTTGTTGACAACAGTATGGTAGTAATGCGCAAAGGAAGTCTTTTCTTCTCTCTGTGACGTCCTGTTATTATGCTGCTGCCAAGTACCTCCACACTTCGCCTTTAATGTCACATTCACATCGGTATGATAATGCAAATGCATGGGAGTTATCTGTTTGAGGCACACAACACGATGTTTATAAGAAAAGAAGAACCAAAGTCACGAAACAAACAAATAAACTTACGGGGAGAATGGAAAAAAAATATTAGCAAGAAACTAGAAATGGTTTGCGCCGCGTACAATAATTATTGTACATCTACAACAATTTGATGTCTATATTATACCCTGTGTACAATATATGGTTAGCAATGAATTCCCACGCATATGGGGAGAAAGAGAGAGAGAGAGAGCTAGGATTGGAACGACAGTTGCTCCAATACCACAGGAAATGGTCAGAATAGGAAAGGAATGCGATCACGTCAGACAAAAAGGAATATGTCTTTATTTAAAACTCCGAGATGCTCATATTGTCAAATTTTATTTGAACATTAACATGTATTATTTTCCATTTGCTTAATATTAAAAACAGGAATATATGTGGTATAGTTAAAAGTACAATAATTAAGAGCGAAATACAATATTTTTGGCATTGGCGTACAATAATTTCGGCATTGGCGTACAATAATTTCGGCTTTTCGGGAATCGGCAGTACTACGGCTGGTGCAAAACATACGTGATGGAAGGCAGGGAGGGCGTTGATTATTGGACTTTGAAGGAAAATTTACCACTCTCCTCATTTCCAGAACAACTGAACTTGTTCAATATCGGACAAGTGTGTCATCTAAGGAACAGTTTGATGAATGGAAAGCGATATATTGCAGAAAAACAAATACATGCTTTAACTCCGTGAGAGTTTTCCCAGAAACGAAAACACAAAGTTTACCACCAGACTTACGTGCCACCACGGTGTGAAACACAAAGGACTGAAGACGTCAACAGGGTAAGTAAATTCCTTGCACCCTAATCTTATTGCTAACTCACATAATTTCAGGACAAATGGGGTATGTAATTACATCCTGAAGGATTATTTTTCAAATTTGTCAATAACAAATTTAGATGTGCCACTAAAGATACTGAGGAGAGTTTCAGATTACATAATGATTTAGAAAAATGTGTTCTGGCTAGAAACGCAGACGATTTTCAGTTTTCGAAAGTGCAAAATAATACACATAGCACACTTTAGTTAGGGAACGACAATAAGGACGTGAGCTGTGAAATATGGATAACAGGTGGTTGGATGCCAGTATAAAGGGAAAGGATCTGGGAATAGCCTATAGCCAGTGAAACTTTCAGTGCAAGGTTTACATCTAGGGATTTAAAAAAAAATAGGGTAAAGTACCCAAGTCCCACTGGTCAGGACCTTAGTATTTGGTCATATTTCCTATATTTAGGAAGCTTTTCTGATCACAAAAATAGTAATAAAATATTGTTCAAATATATGGTGTAAATGATTATTATTAAAATGTCTTTCAATCATCAGTTCACTATGCTCACTACATATACGAGTAGGAGTATCATAGTTAACCCATTACCTTTGCACGTTTTCTGTAGGCATTACTTACCTAACCGAAGTGCCGTGCCCCCTTTAGACGTCGGCGACCGTGGAATGCCACACCTCTCTATCTTCTGTCAGTTGCAGCAGTTGTCCAGCCGTGTATCCTCCCCTCGCTGTTCTTACTCTTCCATACATGTACTTCTCTCTTTGCCTGCCTCTTGCTCTACTACCTGGGACTGTTCCCGTTAAACTCAGGTTCCCTATCTTTCCTCTTCTCATAACATGTCCTAAAAATCTCATCTGTCTTCCTCTCACGTGTGCCAGTAATTCTCTTCTGACATCCATTCTCCTTAACACTTCTTCATTTGATATTCCCTCTGTCCAAGAAATTTTCAAAAGCCTTCGCCAGCACCACATTTCAAAAGCTTCCAACTTTATCTCCATAATTTTACTAATAGTCCAAGCTTCACATCCATATAACAACACAGACCAGACATAAGTGTTAACTGCTCTTCTTGTTTGTATTGAAAGGTGTCTGTTACTTAGTAAATTTCTCATCTTCTGAAATGCCGTCTTCGCTTCAAATATTCTTCTCTTAATTTCTTCGTTACATCTACCATCTTCCCTAATGTAGCTTCCCAAGTAGCAAAATCTTCTCACCTGCTTAATCATCTTACCATTAACTCTTACACTGCACCGAGGCACTTGTGCCTTCTTACCAACTACCATCACTTCCGTTTTATCCACATTAATTGTGAGACTAGACGACTTAAATTATTATGGTGCAAGGCTTCGTAAAAATGCCAGCGGGCCAAATCCGGCCCTTGAGACGTTTTTGTCTGGCCCTTTGACAGACTCAAGAGAATGAAATAAATAAGCGTAAAACAGAAAGTTTTGCGTTTTGCTCTTTTATTTAGGTACTGAAATGTAAAGGAAGATAACATATGAACTTCTCGTTTCTTTCTGTGTATAGGTGTTTAGATAGACGGAAAAATACAGGTAAAACAATATATGGCACTTTGGTTAATCTAAGTTTCATAATTCGGCCTTACGTCTACAGGTGTTGCATAGCCCTGGTCTAGTGTGTGTGATCCACAGTTAATTACATCAGAGGAATGGGCGGGGTTTACTGACTATATAATACCGCTTAGAGGCAAGCAATTGATCACTCTCACACTAAATGTTTGGACTAAGTGGCCTAGCTCCGGAACCTTACACAGTACACACCTACTGGTGCAAAGACTGGACAGTAGATATTATGAGAGTATCACGTCTGTATCATCTTAAAACATGTAGCCGTTAATGCTGGAATCTATCATTTGCCTAAGCTGTCTTGCCTGCAGCACCAAATGAGCCAGTCAGACGAAGGAATCGGATCTGTTGCAGCTTTTAGTTAAATTTATATATATGAACTGCACAAGAGTCGCTATAGCAGGTAACCACGGTGGGTTTAAGATTCACTGGAAAGTTTTCCTCCCTTGCGTGGCTGCATGCCATTAGTAATGTACAGTCAGCCCAGAAAGTATCGCAAGCCTGGAGTAAGATAGATGTAAAATGTTAACGAGTCCTGTAGACACACATAACTATTAACCTAGTACAAATATCAGAGCACCCAGAATATGCTGTTTTGTGCGATCTCGACTGCAAATAATTACCATTGATAACATTGGCATTAATAATCACAGGGTGTTCTATATATCACAGTGCTTCGCCCATGTTTCATGATGATACGATAAGAACCCAGATACGTTTTTGGTTGACTGTCATCTTTTTAAGTTATAAGCGGCTCTCAGTCTTGAGTGCTAACCTGTAGTAATAGATTAACACTCGAAGATGATGCTGGTTACAGAAAAATTCTGTAGTGCCGTAGAAATTTCTTTTCCTGCCGCATAGCTGCGTGAAATAACAGCACAAGGACGAAAATATGGGCAAGATTAAGGTGAAAATAAACAACGGCAGTAGTGTTTGGAACCCCAGGCTCTTGTGAACGATGTGAATATTCTGCATAATCAGAATTCTGAGGCCTGTGAATAAGGTACATAACAGTCTGTTGAGAATCGTGAATAAATTGAATGCCTTGGAATTAGAAAGGTGGATCAACAAAAAGTGAATGGAGGCAACTGAGGTTTAAATTGGCGGTCAGTATAATATTTATGTATGTGATGACGCAACTGAGGTTTAAATTGGCGGTCAGTATAATTAATATTTAAATATGTGGTGAGGCAACTGAGTTTTAAATTGGCGGTCAGTATAATATTTATATATGTGGTGAGGCAGCTGAGGTTTAAATTGGCGGTCAGTATAATATTTATATATGTGTTAGGCAACTGAGGTTTAAATTAGCGGCCAGTATAATATTTATGTATCTTATAGTGCGGTTCTGATATTCATGGTTGGGAAAGAATTGAAGCTTTGTCTACAAAAAGTAACTCTTTTGCAGACTGCAGACTCATAAGCCAATGACAGGTTCATTCATTTGTCTGGCTGTGAGAGTCTCAAAGAACAATGTAGCTTAAACCAAAATACATAAAAAACAGAGCTTCATCCGTAACACGTTCTGCCTTTCCTTTAAAATTTCTTTCCGGCATTTCAGTCCTGGAATATAAGGCTTCTCAGTATTTTCCTGCATTGCTTATTCCCCGAGAGTCTGCAGGGTGGAGGGAAAACCTTAAGCTGCACGATGCTAGCTTTGTCTTATGATTCTGTGTTTGAACTAGCAGTCACCTGGTACTGATGATAAGGTCTGAGTGATCTTTGTATCTGTGTAATTTTGCAAGTCCATTATACAGTGTTTCTCTCTCTCTCTCTCTCTCTCTCTCTCTCTCTCTCTCTCTCTCTCT
>JAGKTI010005862.1:10873-22619 GCA_018397915.1 Birgus latro
GGAATGAAAATTAAAGTTTACGTGATGTGAATAAGCAGTTCTAAAGAGAATGAAATTTAAAACAATCATTAATATTGAGACAGGATTGGCAAGTAGTGTACAGCATATAAATTCATTCCTCAAGCAATGTTTAATTGCTCCGTCAAAAATGTAATTCCAGGCAAAGCTGCTCTTATTCTAGAATGAATGGATATGCAGGGAAACTAAATAAAGAATTAAAGATGAAGGATGAGAGAACAGAGTAGTGTATAATTGAACCAATCCAATATTTTCGCTTCATTTTCTACCGATCCTTTAGGCTGAAGCATAGCACATCCTATAATTAAGTGTTGTTGGATATACTACATATCAGAGATACAAATCATATATCATAAAGGGAATTATAGAGGTATACATGCTCGCTGAATCACCGAAGCTTACACAAACTATTGTTTTATTTTGGTGGTATACCGTACGGTTTATCTCCAAGGGTTAACCAGAGATAAACAGCTGGAAGGCTTATTACATTATATAATTTCGAAATGAATACAGGTCACTATATATAAAAAAAATGGGTTTCAGAGTAAATCCTTAATGGCTTGAAAGGTTTGGCACGAATCATTCAATACAGTAGGCTTCATTTATTAATATTATCATGATAAGTTTTGTTGTAATTTATAATGACATGTTTTTAGTTTTAAAAAGTAAGTGCAACGTTAATCCAACAGATAATGTATTGGCAGCGTTCACTGAGAAAATAGCCAAGAATACTTTCCACTAAATGTTCAACTAAGACGGCAACGCCACCTGAGTTTGTGGCCGCTGTGTCTCGAAGTGTTATTGCCGTGAGGCAGCACTTCTTTGCCTGGTGTACCGGAGCCTCCAGGGATACTTTTAAGCGTACTACCAGGACAGACCGTCTTTCAGTTCGTGATACTCGTAACATGATTTACGCTTTTAATGTAAATTTCCTTTTTTGTGGTAATTTCTGCTTTATTGTGACAGCGACTGTGGTAGTGCAAATGTTAGGACAGTCATGGCAATCAGAATGATATCTATACGTAAGGTATAGAAAATTTACGCTTTGATATCGAGAACTTGCGTATGAAAGTATTGTTGCAACATGAATTGTCGGCGGTGAATTGTCCCCTTAGATAGGAGGAGTTTGTATCGTACGTGACTCACCGTGACTGATTCCTCATTCCTTCACAAGCTGATAGTGTGTTTTGGATCCTAATATACGAGACTGACTGAAGTTCCCCTTTACGTCTTTAGTAATATCAATAATTACTCTGTTGCAAGGATGTTGCTTTGTTGTCAGTATCATTTTATTTATGTTACAATTTTGGACAGGTGTTAAATTTTGTTACAGAGTAGCATGAGTGATGATGCTTGAAAGTGTTGACTGAACGTTGATTCTTGTCGCACGCTTGGAACCTACACATTCCTCTAAGCTTTCCCTGTAAGTGGCAGTAACCATACTGAAGTCATCCAGGACCAAGAATATATCCTGCGAGGGGCACTGTTCCGCAACTGAGTCACATTTGGCGTAGAATGGCTTTTTCTTTTCAAAATCACTCATCTCAGTCGGATCGTACACTGCAACAAAAGAAATGAAGCCCAAGGAGTGTTTCAACCTCACCAGCTTATACAGTCACTGACCTGAGTAGCCCTGTTGACACAAAACATTGCGAGCAGCAGTTGTCATAGCAACAAAGTTGGGCATCATTTTCAGTCAGTCCAGTAGTCTGTGTAACCATGATTACTGGTGTTGCTTCTCGTGGAAACAAAGGTAGTCGATCACCTTCCGAAAGGCATAGAACATTCCAAGACCCCACTTGGAGTGCCCTTTAAAGGTTAAACGCGTGCGTGGTTCTGTGGGTTCATGTGTCAGCTTCGCCACTGCGATGTGAGTTAAAAACAGGACTGGGGCTACTGGGCCTCCCTCCTCCTCACCATCCGGTTGCCGGGGTCTCGTAGGCTTTACCCAGCAACTATCATGATCGGTGTCATCGTGACTGGACCCAAAAAGCCTTGTCAGTCTGACACTCGAGGGGAAATCTCTCGGCAAAACTGGGTCACGGTCGGGCAAAACATGCTGACCCTGATCCCTCTTCCTCTTCTTAAGTCGCACGAGATGTAAGTTTGTAAGTTTTTCCAGGGAGGGGGAAGCAGGCCCCACCCCAGAGTCCTGAGTTAGGGGAGGACTCACCTTTAACTTATGGACAGGGGCGTGGGATCCCTGATAATGGCTATCCAGGATTGATTCAGAGGTTTCCTTCTAGGTGGACTGCCAACTAAGGTTAAGCTCCACCCACCCTGCTAGATGGCGACTGGGTCGTCATCCCTTTGACACGTCTTGTTTTTCGTCCTGCGGGGTGTGTCTAGCCACTCTCATCACTGACCTAGACTATCCGACTACGAAACAGGTAATACTGGATTAATTGTTACCAGCAACAGAACACTGACATAACACAAACAGTGTCCATATTTCGTTGTCGTCACACATTCTTCAGCGATACATTTGACCTATTAGACCGTAGCATCCTTGAGTATGTTACTGATGCAACTGTTTCAAAATTACTCCTAAGAAGATATGATATGCATACATGAATTCTCTCAGGTGTTGTATGCATAAGTTGCTAAATAAGTGCCACGCGGTCTCCCATCCGTTGATAATGTGGCTATACTGAAGTAAGGGTGTTCAGGAAAATATATTCAATAACACCATCATTGAGCTGACTGTTTTTATCATCGATAATCATAGGTAGGGTGGTAAAATGCATGCAGTAAAACTGTCAATTGTTACATTTTCTCCTTTTCTATTTTGATGCAAGACTTTATTATCCATTTTTACACAAGTATCTCTCCTGGGGACTTTGTGATGCAAGCAGATTCCCAAATTCCGAGTGCGGTCGAAAAATACGGTGTTTTTCAAAACGTTTGCATTATTTGGGTTAATAAAGTTCTAAAAATGACAAAGGAAATGCTGGCAGTTGAGCTAGAGTTGTTTGAAACGCAGGTGAACTGTCTTCGAACGCAAGTTCTTGTACCAAAATTAAATTTCTTTAATGGATGATACTCAGCCAACATTTTAAATGCACTTCACATATAACAACGGCGTAAAGAAAAGTAATAGGGAAGAAAAGTGAGACAAAGCGCAAGAAGAAAAACATTACTGAAAGAGCGAGACTGAATTAGAAAGGAATTGTTTTCACACTGTTTAATAAATATCTACACCACATTTCGGCTTTATATTACTGATCGCAACCACAATGAAATATGCTATCTCCAGTTGTATGCAGACTAGAGAAATGAACTACCAGACTTTTTTTGTTGTTGTTCCTCGGAAGATTAAATAATTATACTTATCGAGAATATGGAAGTTACTTGGCTTCCTAATTCTGTAATTCACTGGATTACTACTAAACTAGGGATGTGTACAGTCTAGATTAATAGGCATTATTTCTCAGATTCATCGTCATTTTAACCTCTTCAGCCTGTGGATTTCTTTCTTTCTCTATAGCTATCGTTAGGCAGTGTTATTCAGATTAGGAGACCCCCTCCGTAGTGAAAAGATTAACGAATACTATAACTGCCCACTACGGGTTCGAAGGTCTCTTAAGATGAATACAACTATCAGGAGACGGCAAGAGTAAAAAAAAAAAAAGTTCAATGTTTTTATGATTAGTTAATTACAATGGACGATTAAAAAAAAAAAAAAAAAAACCGAGGAATTACCATACAATTATTTTGAGAAGACGCAGCGAGTTTCAGCGTACACTTCATTAACACTGAATATCTATAGAGCAATTCGAAATATATGAGAACACATCACGAATACACCGAATATCCCAAACCGGTGAAGCAGTTTGAAAATATCTGGGAAAAACAGATAGGCTACGTGCGGGAAGGGAGGGTGTTCAATACCCCGAGAGATATTGCGAGAAGAAGGAAAAGGGGAAGAGGCGAAAATGGAAAGGAGTAAATAGACGGTGGAAATTGGAAGGGGAAAGGAGAAGAGAGAGGAGAAGGGTGCTGTGGAGCAGACTACTATCAGAGATCTTCTTTTTTCGTAATTTCACCTGAGTTGTGAGACGCCAGATATTTGTAAACGGCACGTCCTTACCTTTATCGTGCTCTTTTTGTTGAAGAGGAAAGTGATGGGTACAGATACAGAATGATACTTTCTCAGTTTCAGCGTTTTCACCTCATGGATTTTTTTTTCTTACCTTACCCAGGAAACTTCTCTGCTGCATCGTCAAGTCTTCTGTTTTTAAACTGCTTTTCTCCGCTCCACCCCTCTATGGTACAAAATGTATGAAGGGGTTTTGCGTTGGGTGAAGTCAGGGAACTAGGACTTGATTTTCTTTCGTTTAGCGAAGTAATGGTGGTTCTGGGTGGGAAACACAAGGTTTCCGATTATATAATGGTGCAACAGGCTAAGAAATCTCCTATAAAATAAGAAACCTAACCTAACCTAACCCGGCTTAGCTAATCCATCTGTGAATAATTGGACAAAGGCGTACTAAGACCCAAACTGGCAAGCGACTGGATAATACTGATTACATTACTTTGCGAAGGGGAAGAACACCCCGTACGAAATCCCCCTGTCCAGAAAGCCGTATATTTTACTAGCACTTGGCCACAAAAATTTGCGGGACTAACTAATAGCCTTTCCATCATAGAATGCTTGCAAGTACCAGTAACTTTGTTTCCATGCCGTTACGGAGCCAACAATGACCAGTTCAGACCAAAAAGTTGAAAAGATTATTTTTGCATATTTTCGCGTGTCGCGATTTCCGACATTTTTGAGCCGACGCGCCAGGGGCGATCGTCATTTTGTTTTTCTGACACTCTTTGGAATTACCTCTACCTAGTGCAAAAAGGATTTGGTCGACATTTATTACCGTTCTCATGAAAGAAATGAATAAACGCACAGACAGACACACACACACATCTTGACTTTATTATTTAGATGGGTGGGGGGTTTAGATGCAAAACATCTGATCACGCATCAGTAAGACATCCTGAGTAACGTAACAATACAAAAGTCTCCATCACTAAAAAAAAAAAAAAAACCTAGCTGGGGAGACATTATTCCATCTGCTTGCACCCCTCCGTATCGGCGGCGGCCCCGAACTCCCGTTTGACGGCGAACTCTAACCTTTTTTTATATATTCAGCTCTCAGATGCAAGGGTTAATCGATACTCTCAGGCATTAATATAGACGACAGATGAAATTTGGAACTGTTTTCCTCAGATGACGTTTCTTTCTGCCTTTGACCTCCTGTCTAATGCAGTGCGCCCAGGCATCTCGAAATGAACAGATCTTGAATTTGGCTCTCTTTTATTCTTGTCATGGAAAGAGCGATTTTGCTGCCTTCTAATCTTTGTCTCTTTCTGCTCTGCATAAAAAAAGATACGGTTACCCAAATTCTAATACAATGTGTCGCCACTATTATACGGTCCCACCAACAGCGCTCGTCCTTGTTCCACTATATACTTCGATCACAGCACACCCCGCCAGCTCCTCATTCTTGTCGTACCCTCTCTGTACAGTGACGTTCTTAACATCGTATCCCTGCTACCTCTGAGCAGTTTTATTTAACCTAGAAAAGACTTGTCGAACTGGAGTGATTAGATACGGTCTACTGTCCACTGACTTCTTCACTAATAAGACACTCTCCTAGGCTGGATGAAATCATATTCAGCGCACAAAAACCATGCTCAGTCAAAGAGTTTGATTGTGTGTGTGTTTGAGAGAGAGAGAGAGAGAGAGAGAGAGAGAGAGAGAGAGAGAGAGAGAGAGAAGTTCTTAGGGAATTACAATGAAACTGCAAGGATACCACAAAACACATATCTTGACATTCAGTAACAGAATTTGCAGTTCAGTGTATGCTTACTTTAGTACACTGGAAATGTGACCGGACCCTCAGTCCAGTGACCTGTTTTCTCGTTTGTTCTATATCCAGCTTTGGACAGACATCTTGTACTCAATCGATAAATACAAACTACAGTATGTCTAACATCTCCAGTTTAGAAAGTCTCTCCATACTGAATAAAATTGTCTGGAGATAGTAATAATAAAATAGAAAATACGTCATCGGATTGAAAAGCTTAATGACTAGTGAATGTGACAGGATATTGAAGAATGAATTACAGAACTCAAGCGTTAATACTCTAGGCTGTCACAAAGTAAGGGGGAGTTTGTACAATCTGTATTCCTCAGTGTAGAGTTTCCTCTACTGAAGGCAAGATATTAGTCCGTAAAACACATAGCAGAGTACTCTACCCGTGTGAGATTCATAGTCTATATTGTTCTTCCTCCCATCGAATCCTCTGAGGAATTTCAACCAGTGTAACTTGCAGGTGAGGGTGAGGCGTAACGCTTCCAGAAATTTATAACTGGTGGGGACGAACAGTATCTGAATCGAGTGTTTTGCTTGCACAAAGCATATTGGGCTTTGCAGATACTGGTGTAAGTATATTGTGCTGTATTCAAGGCTCACAGAGTCAGATGGGTGAATAAACCAAGCGTGTGTCGATGTAGCTGACTACATTTGAAGTTTTACTATATTTTTGTCTCAAATGCTGGTATGCGATGTTTTGATGTACATTGCCAAGAAAGATAGGAATTTTGTTTGCAAAAAGATTCAACGTACCACCCGGCCAACCTTTTGCATCATGAAAACCCAAGTGCCGGTAGCTGGTTGATTGACCCTTCTGCCTTTGAGGACTGATACATAAACTAATTTGTACCTTCATTCGAACAACATCTAGTATTCATGACACTATACTGCAGAGATAACGAATGTTAGTCCGGACTGTGGTCTATAAAATAATTCTCTCCTACAAGAAGAGTTTATTTTCACCCCTGTTTGTTTATTTGTTTCTTTTTCTTTTGGCAGGATTACTCAAAAACTAAAAGAAAGATTTGGACAGTCGATTAACTTTTGGGACCGATCTGGATCGTATTACAGATTCTGGAACCGGAAAACACTTTTGCGAAACCCTAATCAGTGATGAGAAAACCTGTCTCATTATGAAGAGTGGTTTGGAAATTTCTTTGCCCTTGTCGGAGAGATCGGTCCACTAAGCGCCCCTCTATTTTTTGATGCTTTGCTTTTCATAGCTAAAAATTTTTACAGGAAGGACGATACGGGAAGGTTTTGCACGCTCTTCCTCACCCTTTACGCAAAATCAAATCTGCGTTACAATACTGAGCTGATTCACAAAATAACGATGATTTTCCTTTTGTAAACTTTTTTTTCCCCAGGAAATACAAGGAAATGGTGAAAATTTTAGGGTTTCTTTATCTTATCCGTAGAGAGAAATCAGACTTGGTAGTAATAGCAGTAGTAGTAGCTGTAGTAGTAGCAGTAGTATAAGTTACAACCACAGTCTCATCTGCATCATGTAAACCCGGTGGACCGCAGGTCAAAGTTGCCCTTTTTCTACCAGTCTTTTTCCGAGGCATAGGTTGGGGATTGAGGGACTTTTATATAACCTAGTAGCTCCATTGCCCGGTCATATCGTTGTCACCACTTGAAGGCGACCCTCTCTAGTTCCAAATCATAGTTACTGTAGAGAATTAATGGTAAGTCTGTTTATCAAACAACGTCCACATGACCTTTCCGACGAGCACTGACAGTCGGGCCAGGGTTTGTATTTGTCAGGGACCTTAACACACTTGGGCTCGCGTGACTGTCTCATTTAAATGTAATCCTCAGGCACCAGCATTATTGTCCTCAGGTTCCTATGAATCACTTTCGACTGAATATATCGCCTGGTGTTGCCTGCAATAGAATACAAGACTTGCCTCGATCTTCTGTGTGTTAGTGGTACAATCATTAACAATCTCAGACTCATATTATGCTCACGTTCAGCAGTTTAAAATTGTCTGACGTTTGCTGGAATAGCATAGCAGATTTATCCTGTCTTTTAGAGGATTACTGCACAATTGGCAAGTAAGACAGAGTATAGTATGGCGGGTGGATGGGGTATAGTGGAGTAAAACTGGGGTTGGTTGAGGAGTGAGAAAAAATTGAAAGGTGTGGTAGCGTAGAGATTGACTAGGTTGGGTGGGATGGAGTGGGATAATGGCGGGGTTGAGGGGGGGGTGCATATGGGTAAAATTGATGGATGATGTAGGGTAAAGTATGGCTGGGATGGCTGAAGTTGAGTAGGGTGTAACTGACATGATGCTGAGTATGCGGAGATGGGTGGGGTGAAGTGACTGACAGGTAAGGTAGGGTAGAGTATGAGTATGTCGGCGTTGAATGGAAAGGAAAGGGATAATGCGTGGGTTGAGTTGAGTAGTGTGCCATAAAACTAAAAGGGGAGGTTTGGTAGAGTATGGCTGGATTGGGTGAGGTGGAGTGAGGTAATGGGAGAGTCAGGTGGGATGGACTGGGATAAAATTGACAGATAAGGTGGGTCGAATATGGCATGGTGGGTGGAGAGGAGTAGGGTAATGGTGGGGTTGGGTGGGATGGAATGGAATAGAAATGACCGGGGAGTTAGGGTAGAGTATGGTGGGGTTGGATGGGTTGAAGTGGCTAATGATGGGGTCGGATAGGGTGGCTTGGGTAATGGTGGGGTTGAGCGGGTAATTGTGAGCTTCGGTGGGGTGAGTGATGCAAAGTTAACCAGTGAGATTGTGTTGGGTATGGCGGGGATGTGCAGTTTAGTGGGGAAAGTGGAGTTTCATGGGATGGACTGAGGAAATATTAAAAGATGAGGTAGAGTAAAGGACGAGTGTGGCGCCATTGTGTGGGGTGGAGTGGGTTAATTGTGGGGGTTGGTTGCAGTGGAGTGGGGTAATGGTGGGGCTAGGTGGAGTAGAGTGGGGTTAAAACTGGCAAGCCAGGTAGGGTAGAGTGTGGCAGGACTGGGTAGGGTGGAGCGGTGTAAAATTGACAGATAAGGGAGGATAGAGTACGGCAGAGTTAGGTGGAGTGGTTTGGGGTAATGGCGGAGTTGGGTGGCCTATAACCCATTGAACCCAACCCAAGCTCACGAATACCCCACCGCACCCCAACAAACTCAGCCATAACTCCAATGAATACCGACCAACCCCTCCATTACTCCACTGGATCCCACCCAAACTCCCTCTTACCAGACTGGACCCCTCACAACCCTGTTCTTACCCCTACTGTGCTCCATCAAAAATGGAAAATACTCCAGTGCACTCAACCAGACTACGGCCATACCCGACTGCACCTCACCAAAGCCCACCTTCGTCTCACTGCACCCCACCCAAGCCCGCCATTATCCCACTGCATTCCATGCAACCCAGGAACTGCCACACTTGACGCCAAATATGCATGGCAATACTGCAATGTTCTTCACCCAACCTCGCCTTTATCCCATTGCACCCCTTCAGTTCCATCATTACCCCCACTGCACACCGCGAGTCCTCGCCCGAAATCTACTACAGTCCACCCAACCCCTACTTTAGTCCAATGTGACCCACTCATCCCCGCATTTACCCCACGGCATCCCATTCACATAAGCCCTTACACCACTGCTGCCCATTCAGCCCCGCACCCAACTGCACCAGACCCAAACGTGCTCTTACCCCACTGCACCCCACTCAACCCAGCCCTTACCTCATTACACCTCACCCCTTACCCCACTGCACCCAATCCGCCCAGTCATTACCTCTCTGCACCCGAAACAACCCAGCCCGTACCCAACAGCACCCAGCCAAACCTCGTTATGACCCACTGCACAGAACGCAAGTCCGCTCTTAACCCACTGCAACCCATCTATCCACGGCCTTATGCCACTTCACCCGCAAAAATACCTGCTTTACCTCAGCACACTCCACGCAACGTAGTGCATACCTCACTCAGGCCCACCTTTTTACCAACTCAGTCCCACTCTTAACCCAACGTATCGTCCCTTATCCCACTGCACCCCACCCATCCCAGTTCATACCCCATTACACCCCACTCATACCCGACTGCACCGTACCAAATCCCTTTATTAACGCATTGCACCCTGCACAAACTCGTCCATACCCAACTGCAACCCACCCAACCTCACATTTACCCTACTGCACCCTACTTATCCCGGACCTTAGCAGACAGTACCCCACCCAACCTCGACATTATCCCAGTGCATTCCACCCAAACTAGGAACTTAACCTCACTGCAAACCACGAGAACCCGCCCTTACTTCATTGGACCCCTCCAAATCACGCCCGTACTTCACTGGACCCCATTCAATCACGTTCTTACTCCACTGAATCCCACCCAATTACGCCTTTACTACACTGGACCCCACCCAATCAAGCTCTTACTCCACTGAATCCCACCCAGCCACACCTTATTGCACTGGACCCTACCCAATCATGTCCTTACTTCACTGCAGCCCACCCAACCCTGCCCTTATCCCACTCAGTCCCCAAACAAATCCGCCACTACCCCAAAGCACCCCACACGACCCCGGCCTTACCCAACTGCACTCCATCCAAATCCACTATTGCTACAAAGCACTCCACACAACCCTGATCTTACCCCACTGCATTCCAGCCCCATCATCCTAATCCGACCTTACCCAACCGGACCCAACGGAAACCGGCTCTTATCCTATTGTCCCCCACCCAACCCCGCCCTTACTCAACTGTACCGGCCCATCTCCACCCTTACAGCAGTGCACCCCACCCAACCCTGACCTTATCACACTGAACTACCCCCAGCCAATCCTTTAACCGTCTGCACTGCACCCAACCCATCCCTTCAACCCACTGCACTCACCAAGAGCTTCCCGACACAGCATCCCATCCAACCCCACTCCTACCACACTGCTCCCCAGCTAATCCCGTCATTAACCACTTCACCCCACCCGACCCCTCCCTTATCCCTTTGCACCCCACTCATGCGATTACATCACTGTACCTTGCCCATCCTTGTCATTATTCCACTGCACCTCTCCCACTCGTGCCATTACCCGACTGTACTACACTCAACCCCACCATTTCCCCACTGCACCCCCCCGAACCCCGTCTTTAACTCTCTCCCCTACCTCACCTGTCAACTTTATCAAACTCTTTTTGTCCCGGTCCCACTATTCCCTCACTTAACGCAACTCAACTCCGATACTTTCTACCCTTTCTCACCTTTCAGTGTTATACTGTACATTCCATTCCACCTACTTTACCCTGTCTCATCCGTCAATTACGTAGTACATTCCACTCGACCCCACTCCACTCAGATCTGCAATACTCTGCCTTACTGAGCTTTTCAGTTTCTTCACTTCAGCCAACCCTGCCATTACCTGGCTTCCTCTCACTCAACCGTGCTATACTGTACCCTGCGTACCCTGCCGTTTTTACCCCACTCATCCCCACAAATCCCTGCCATTACCCCAGTGAATTCCAACCAAGCCAAACATTCTCTACCCTGCCTCACCTTTCAGTTTCATCTCATTCCATCCGACTTATCCCCTCCATACTCTCCTCTGCTCCACCTATCAGTTTTTTCCTGCTTCACACCACCCAACCCTGACTTTAACCCACTTCACTCAACTAAACATTCTTTTCGTTTCGTTTTTGAAGGCTCCAACATGCTTGCATGTGTCGGCCTTGGTCACCTAATGGCGGCTCTCCACGCTGCTCGATCTCTGGCAACCTCCCTATTCAGTCCCTTAACCCTTAAGTCACATTTAATGACCTCGTCCCATGTCTTTCTCGGTCTACCCCTCCCAACCCCTCCCCCAATATTAACACTTCTCACCCTCTGTACCCAATTATCATCCC
>JAGKTI010005862.1:27393-43094 GCA_018397915.1 Birgus latro
CGGGTTTGGGTGGGATGCAATGGAGTAAGGGCAGAGCTGAGTGGCGAACAGTGCTGTAAGAAGAGGATTCGTTTGGGTAAGGACGGGGTTGGGTGGGTAAAGATGGGGCTGATAGGGATAAGGGCAGAGTTGGGTGGGGTAAGGATGGGGCTGATAGAAATAAGGGCGGGGTGGGGTGGGGTGTCAGTGGGAATGGGAGGGTTATTGTGGGGTGCAGTGGGGAAAGAATGTCAATGAATGGGTGGCAGAGGGGTAAAAAAGGGTTTAGGTACAGCGGAGCGGGTAATACCGGCGTTGGGTGGGATACAGTGAGGTAAGAACTGGACTCGGTGGTCAGCAGTGGGGTTAGTGCGTAGGGGGGTGGCATGCAGAGTGGCATGGGCGGGCTTGAGTAGGGTTCAGTGAGTGAATTGTTGGTTGTCTGGTTGAAATGGATTAGGATAAGGGCGGACAGGATTGTGTGGGGTCCAGTGGGGTAAGGGCGAGGTTGCTTGGGGAGCATTGAGGTAAGGGCCGGGTTTGGTGGGGTGTAATGGGGTAATGGCTGGGTTGGTCATGTGCATTAGAGATATGACTTGGTTCGTTAGAGTGCAGTGAGGTATTGGTGGGCTTGGGATGGGTGCAGTGAGTTAAGGACGGATTTGTATGGAAGCAAATGGAGTATGGGTGGGGTTGGGTAGGGTGAAATAGGGTAAGGAAGGGGATGGTTGGGATTCAGTAGTTAAGAGCGGAGGTGGGTGGGGTGCGTTGCGGCGAGGTAATTGCAGGGTTGGGTAGAGTGGAGCGGGGTAATGGCAGCGTTGGGTTGGGTGCAATAGAGTAATATCAGAGTTTGGTGGGGTGCAATGGGGTAATGGCGGGTATGGATGGGGTGCAGTGGGGTAATGGCAGGATTGGGTGGGATGCACTAGGGTAATGGCGAGGTTCGATGGGATGCAGTGCGGTAGTGACAGGATTGGCTGGGTGAGGTACTGTGGGGCTTGGTGGACAGTACTTGGGTGATGACGGGGATCAGTGGGATGCAGGTAAATAATAGCGAGATTGGGTGGGGTGAACTGGTGTAATGGGGAATTTAGTGATGTAGAGTCTAAATGGAGGGTTAGGTGGGGTACAGTGGGGCGAGGGTTGGGTTGGTTGGGATACATTAGGGTAATAACCGGATTGGCAGTATTTCATGGAATGATTACAGGGTTCGGTGGGGTGCAATGGGGTAATGGCGGTATTAGGAGGGGTGCAGTGGGGTAATATAGGAGTTCGCCGGAGTGCAGTGAGGTAATGGCGGAGTTGGATGGGCAGAAGTCGAGTAAAGCTGGAATTCTTTCAGGTGCAGTAGGGTTCTAGCGAGGTCGGGTAGTGTGCAGTTGGGTACGGACTGGGTTAGCGAGGTGCAGTGTGGTAAGGGCGGGAATAGATGGGGTGCAGTGTGGTAAGGGCAGGAATAGATGGGGTGTGGTGGGGTAAGGAAGGGGTTGGGTGGGGTCCAGTGAAGTAATTGAGAGGATTGGGTGGGATAGAGTATGGTAATTGCGTGGTTGTGTGGGGTGAAGTGCGGTATAGAGGTGATTGTTGGGTGCAGTGAGGTATAGCCGGGGATGGGTGAAGCGCAGTTGGGAATGGATGAGACTGGGTGAGGTGCTGTGGAGTATGGGCGAGGTTGAATGCAGCGTAGAGGGATAAAGAGGAATTCGTAGGGTAAAGGTGGCATTGGGTGGGTCAGGGCGGGGTTCAGTGAGGTACAGGCAGGGTTGGGTGGAGTGTAATAAATTAAGGGTAGGTTTGTGTAGGATACAATGGGGTATGGGCGACAGTGGAGTAAAAACGGTTTGGATTGGGTGACGTGGGGTAATAGCAGCGTTGTGTGGAGATCAAAGGGGTACAGGCGAAAGTGAGTGGGATGGAATGGAGTAAAGCTGTCAGATGTAGTAGCGTAAAGTATGACACAGTTGAGTGAGGATGGAGAGAAGTCATGGTGGTGTTGGTTGGGGTGGTGTGACGTAAGACTTTAAGATGAGGCAGGGAAGAGTTTGGTGGAGTAGAGTGGGATAATGGTGGGGTTGAATGGGGTGTAGTGGGGTATAATTGGTAAAATTGACATAAGAGATAGAGTAAGATTGGGAGGAGTGGATAGGGGTAATGACCGGGATGGGTGTGGTGTGTCGGGATAATGAGTGGGGTAAAATTGACAGCTTTTGTTAGTTAAAGTAGAGTATAGTGAGACTGGAAAGGCTGGAGGAGGGTATTAGCGGGGCTGAGTGGGATGGAGTGAGTTAAAATGTCAAACGAAGCTGGGTAGAGAATTGCAGGCCTGGGTGAGCTGGAGCTGGGGAATAATGACAGCTGAGGAAGGGCTGAGTATGGAGTGGTTGGGTGAGCTTGGTGGGTTTCATGGAGAGGTTGAATGGAGTGACGAAGGTTGTATTAACAGATGAGGTAATAGAGGTTGGCTGGGGTAGAGTTGGAATATGACGAGGTTGGGATTGGTAAAGAGGAGTACGGTAATAGTGCGGTCGGGTGGGAGGGGGTGGGTCATATTGATAAGTGAGGGAGGGCATAGTATGCTCGAGAGAGTTGAGGAGGAGAGTTAGGGTTAGTATATGGAATAGAGAACCCTATGGGGATGCTTGGTGGGATGTAGTGGGTAATGGCGGGGTTGGAAGAGTGGTGTGGTGTAAATCTGACAGGTGAGCTAGTGTAACGGGACCGGTGGGGTGGATTTGGATTACGGTCGAGTTGAGTACGGTGAAGTAAGTTAATGGTGGGGTTAGATGAGGTGGTGTGGGTTAATAGTGCGGTTAGGTGAGGTGGAATGAGGTAGCGGCGTTGTTGAGTGGGGTGGAGTTAAGTAAAACTGACGGGTGAGCTATAGGAGAATATTGTGGTTTTGGTATGGATGGAGTAGAGTATTGGTGGTGTTGGGTGGTAGGGTAATGGTGGGGTTGGGTGAGGTGAAATAGAGCAATGGTCTAGTTGCGCGGAATGGAGTGGGGGAAAATTGACAGGTGAGGTAAGATAGAGTATGGCAGGATAGACAGCGTAGAATATTGCGGAGCTGAGTGGGTGGAGTGGGGTAAAATTGACGAGCAAAGTAGGGCAGAATATGGCAGAGTTGGACTGAATGGAGTGGTGCAACGGTGGGGTTGAGTGGGATGGAATGGGGTTGGGTGATGTGGATTAGTGTGAAATGGAGAGGAAAGATAGGGTAGAGTGCGGTGTGGCTGGGTGGGGTTAAGTGGGATAATGGCCGGGATTGGTGGGATGGAATGAGGTAAAACTAACAGGTGAGGTAGCCTACAGTATAAGAGGGTTACGTCGGAACGAGTTGGGTAATCGTGGGAGTGGGTGGGATAGATTGGGGTAAAACTGACATTAGGTATGGCCGGGCTGGGTGGGATGGAAAGGGGTAACGGTGTAGTTGGGTTGAGTGGCGGGAGGTAAAAATGTCAGGTGAGGTAGGCTAGAGAATGTCAGGATTGGACTGGGTGAAGTGGGGTAATGGCGGGATTGGTTGGGGAGGAGTGAGGTAAAACTGACAAGTGCGATATGGCACAGAATGACGAGATTGTGTGAGGTGAACTGAGGTAATAGTGGGACTGGGCGGTGGGGTGATTTGGGGTAATTGCAGGTTTGGATGGAATGTCAGGTGGCATGGAGCAAGAAATTGTGTGAGTTGGCAAAGATGAAACTGACAAGTTAAATGGTGCAGAGTATGGTGGGGTTGGCCGGGATGGAGTGGGTTAAGATTGACTAGTAAGGTAGGGCAGAATATGATGAGGTTGGGTGAGGTGTCTTGGAATCATGATGGAGTAAGGTGAAGTGAGGTAATAGTGAGGCTGCGTGGGATGGAGTGCAGTGAAATTGGCAGGTGAGGTCGAGTAGAGTATGGTAGCCTTGGATGAGGTGGAGCGGGTAATGATCGGGTTGCGTGAGGTGGAGTAAGGTAAAATTCATAGGTGAGGTCAAGCAGAATGAGTTGACTCGCGTGGGGTGTGGTCATGGTCGGGTTAGGTGGAGTTGAGTGGGGTATTCGTCGGGGTATGTGGGATATATTAGAGGATAATTTACAATGAATATGACATTGTTTAGTGGAGTTAATTGGTGTAATTTGCGCACCTGCGTGGGATTGAGTGAGGTAATGGTAGAATGGTTGCGTTGGATGAAGTGGGATGATGGCGGGTTCTGTTGTGTGGAGTAGGGAAACATTGACAGGTTAGGTAAGGTCTAGTACAGCGTGTTGTGGGGGTGGAGGGAAGTATAACTGACAGAAAAGTTAGGGTAGGGTATGACGGGGCTGAATGTGTGGGAGTGGGCAACGGTGGGGAAGGTTAGGGTGGTGTGAGTTGAAACCGACTTGTGAGGTAGGTCAGAGTTTGGCGGGGTTGGGTAGGCTGAAGTAGGGTACAGCGCCTCTGTTAACAATTTCAGACTCCGATACATACTCCTAGCTGAGCAAAATAGTCTGGTGTTATTTAAAACAGAATACTGGAAATGTCTTGGCCATGAGAGGATAAACCAATATGCATGATATAAAGGTCTTCAAAGAGGTTGACTGCAATAAGAAATAATATTGTTTGTCGTATTTCACCATAGTGTTAGTTTAGTTTAGCTGTGAAGTGCATGATGGTGGTATGACAGAAGTCCAAAGTATAAACACAAAATCTTGTGCAAAAGTTAATCCCTCCAGTCTGATGCACTTTATTCTTGCATTCTTGCTGTCTTCAGTCGATTTTAATCCTCTTAGGAGAGAGTTTTCGAGCTGGAGAGGTTTGGTTATGCTTTTGAAATGAGAAATGTTTCGTATGTTGAGCATAATCACCTGAAGATGGCAAGAATAAGCTAAAATAGTGTCACAGAAATTTATGGGTTGTTATGTGGTTGGTACTTATTTATAAATCTAGACAAAAGTAAAACCAAGCGATCTTATACACAGCCTCTCCCTTTCACAATGTAGGGCTTTTCTTGGCTGAAAAAAGCCGTCTGTTTCGCTAAAATGTAATATCCAAGTCTGAACATTGTAGTGAAAAGGTTAAACTCTACACTTAGGTGACGCATTTTCTTTTATTTATTCTTGATACCTTCGGATGATTTTATTTATCTTAAGAATTATCTCATGTGCTGAAGGTGTTCCTGAAGATTGAAGTATATCTAACCCTACAAATCATCTCCAGGTGCCAGAAATACTGTATAGTGAAAAATACCAAGTGGAGTGGTATTGTCAAAAAATGTTTGTAAATATGGAAGCAGAATTCTATATTTCAAACAGGAACAAAGACTCGTTAGTTCTCGGTCAGCGGGCACGACATTTTTCATTATTTTTTCCCTTTGCTGTCGTTGCTGAAAAATGTATATTTGTCGAGAAATTTCTTTATAGTTCTGTTTTCAATAGCTAGGATAGTTTTTCTTTTAGTTTCATCATGCTTTATTATTCACTTATAAAATAAAAGTTAACTTGTATGCGTATTTCACCAGTTCACGGTCGGGACAACTCTAGTATTCTATTTCAGATAACGCCAGGCAGTTTTAATCAACTCAGAATGGGTGATTAGAGAATTGGAGTGTTATTACTGTTACTAATATCCCTCTCGTGGTCGAGGCTACTGTAGTCTTGTATTCCAACTAACACCAGACGATTTCATTCAACTGGAAGAGAGTCATAGAACCTGAGTGTTAACATTTGTACCTTGCGACGTAGGAGCTATGACTGCCAGTGATAAAATGTCTGGGTAAATGAACTCTCAAGTACCAGCAAGAAAACCACTGATTTCCACAAAAGTCGATTTGTTTTTATCTAACGGAACTGGATCTCTCCTACAGTTTGGATACTAAACAGTGGTTGTGTCAAATTCGATGAGCCTTAGTTATGAAGGTGGAGTGAATTTTCCTGGTTATTGGTCTAGTCAAAAATACCTTACACTCTAACTACACTTGGCCAAAATCTGAGCTAAATGAGGTTAGGGATCTTTGTCTGGTTAGAACACTTTGATCCTTACTAACAACAAATGATTCTCGGAGACGAGCCCTCTTGGAATGACATACCATAACCTCCATAAATAATCCAAAAGGTGACGTTTCCTAACAAACTGCCGGGGAAATATGAACGTTTAACAACCTGTACCCGGCATTGGAACAACTTGGCATCCTTCTATGGTCAAACAATTTTATTCAGCTTAGACACACCCTATCCCCTGGTAGTGAGAGATACCCATAATCCCCTATGTATACTCCCATGAGCTGGTTAAAATAACAATTTGCCGGGGTTGTAATAGTAATAGTAGTAGTAGTGGTAGTAGCAGTAGCAATACTGTAGTAGTGGCACCCCCGGCTCATCTGGACGTGAATCCAGTAGACTGCAGGCTGGTTACCTTTTCGTGAAGTGCACCATCCCCTTTTTAGGGGGATAGGAAGGAAGCAGAGGGACGTTTGTACAGGTAGAAAAAGAAATTGCCCGGCCATATGGTGCCACTGCGAGGAAGTGTCCCTCACCTGTTACCAGCAAATGAATCAGTTTGTTTTTTGCTACTGCCAGATGGTTTTAGGAAAGACATCCCCTCCCGTAATAACAAATGCCCATAACCCATTGTGTTCATCCCCTCAGCCCGATTACATACTGTCTCTAGACGGTTTTTATTGCGCTTGGTAGAGACTTTACGACGTGGAGATGTTAGACACGGCCTAAATTTATCCCTTCACTTCTTAGGGCCTCTTCTAAATCTAATAAAATCTTCTGTTAGTAGCAAGAATAAAACAATGAAAGGCGTCATAGCAGGGAAGGGGTCAAGAAAGGTGACTTTCCTTAACAAACCGCTGGCGTAAACGAAATCTCAGCAAACTGTTACAGGGAAATGAGCCTCTTTATTCTTGTTGGTGCTGACAAAGGACTCCTTCGCGTCATGGCATCGATAGATCCGGGTGGTGAGCCGGCCGGTTCTACAAACGTCCGTCCCTCAGTCCTCCCTGTCCCCCCGGCACGAGGATGATGTACTGCGGATGAAGGGCAACATTTGCCTACAGTCCATTGAGTTTACATTCAGATGAGCGTGAGACTGCAACAACAATAACAACAGCTGCTACTACTGCTGCTGCTGCTGCTGCCGCTATTACTACTACTACTGCTAATGTTGCTACTACTACTGCTACTACTACTATTACTGCTTCTGCTTCTACTTCTACTACTACCACTACTACTACTACTACTACTACTACTGCTACTACCACTACTGCTTATTCTTGTTACAAGACGATTTTAGTTCTTTTCTCGTAGTGACAGATACCGTAAAGCCCGATAAGCAGCCACGTAAGTGACTCTCTTATAAACTGCCGTGATAAACTCTCAGCAACCTGTTACCAGCAAATGAGGCCACTTTGTTTTTCTAAGGCTGCTCGCCTGAATTTTTTCCCCAATATCTTACAGGTTTCGAGCCCGTAAATTTCAACGTAAATTTTGGGGGGGTAAAGAGCGAGAACATTAAGACACGTTATTGGCTTTTCCTATGGCGCCATAAACTTACAAGGATGGAAGTCGGTTGAATATACTCCCTTCGGAGCTGCTCGAGGCACATTAGGAAGCTAGTTTTTATAATTACACTGCCACATATAGTACAGTTTTTCGAGTGCATATACAGGGCCATGCTAATAACAGTCTAAAAAGACAACTTGCAGGAATGGAGGTGGGTGGAAAATAATACCTTCGGGGCAGCTCAAGTCGCTTTATGGAGACAGTTTTTATAGCTGCAGTATCGCATAAAACAGTTTTCTGAGCGGATATACAGGGTCACACCCGATAAAAGTGCAAATAGCTAATTTGCAAGAAGGAGGTGGATGGAATATGTTGCCCTTGGAGCACCTCGATTCACTTTATAAAGCTAGTTTTCATAGCTGAAGTATAGCATAGTACAATTTTCCGAGTGGATAAATATACAGGGCCACAATCAGGGTAATATAAATTGCCATCCTCTTACTACGGAGCCCACCCTCTTATCATTACTTGAATTCATTATATAGTTGTGAATTTTTAAGGGATCGATATGGGTTTTAATTTACTGACCCATTTTCTCCGTCAGCCTGAGAACGTATTTTTTATTTATGCTGTCAACTGAAAATTTTATTGAGCTTAGGAGAGAGTTTTTCTACCCGGACGAATTAGGTAGAGCTTTCATTAACCTCTTGAAAGAGAGATTTTTACATATGTTGAAAATAAAACGTCTGAAGATGGCAAAAATGAAATGTAAAATAAATAAATAATCGTAGAAAAAGAGACTGATATAATGCAGTTTGCCATGCAGGTCACGTTTCCGATGTAGGCCACACGGGGGGAAATTTATTCTTCGGGTAAGTAACCGTATCCTACAAAGTAGAAACTTTGCCATACAGGGAAGCTTTACTTTACAGAGAGGGAACATTACCCTAAAAAGTTTACCAAGGAGTGGGGATTTTACCTACCAGAGAAGCAACTGTAGAAGTTTATATTACGGGCAAGACATTTACCTTACGGAGAGGGAATTTTACACTAGAGGGAACTTTATATTACAATAAAGCGAACTTTACATTACAGAGAGGGAACTTTACATTACAGTGAGGGAACTTTACATTACAGTGAGGGAACTATACATCACAGAGGGGGAATTTCACATTACAGTGAGGGAACTTAACCACACAGAGAGGGAACTAACTTACAGAGAGGGAACGTCACTTTACAGAGGGAAAACTTTATCTTACAGAGAGGTAACTTTATCTTACAGAGAGGAAACTTTATCTTTCAAAGAGGCAACAATCTCACAGAGAGAGAACTTTTTCTTGCAGAGAGGGAACTTTATCTTACAGAGAGGGAACTTTATCTTACAGAGAGGGAACTTTATCTTACAGAGAGTGAACTTTATCTTACAGAGAGGGAACTTTATCTTACGGAGAGAGAACTTTATCTTACAGATAGGGGACATTACCTTACACAGAGGGAACATTGCCTTACAGAGAGAGAACCTTCCCTTACAGAGAGGGAATTTTTATCTTGCAGAGAGGAAACAACCTTACAGAGAAGACTCTGTGTCTTTGGCATACTGTAGCAAATCTTACCTTAGAGCGAGGAAAATTTACCCTACAGAGAGTGCACTTTATCTTTCGTTACTGAGATGCAGCTGTACCGTAAGGGCGGGGGGGGGGGGATTTTGCCTTATAAAGAAGGAGCCTTAACCTAATAACCTAACCTTATAGAGAGGGAGCTGTACCTAAAAAAGAGGAAATATTACCTTATAGAGAAAGAACTTTATGTTGTACAAAGGGAACTTTACCTTATGAAAGAGAACTTTACTTAACAGAAGGAACTTTACCTTACAGAGAGACAACTTTATCTCACAGAGAGGGAACATTACCTTACAGAGGAAGAACTTTTGCTGAACAGAGAAGGAACATTATCTCACGGAGAGAAAACTTTATCTGTAGAACCTTATCAACATCATGGAATATTACGGGTCTTGATTTCGCAGTGCTGACATTATTCACAGGGAAGATTTATTCCTACGTATGGAAATGTTTACTGAAAAGACACAAAAGTTTCGGCCTGACTTTGATCCTCGTCAGGTATAATGCTTCATCATGATTAAGGGAAAGAAGCTTTACTTCAGTAACTTTAGCTTATGGATACAGAAACTTATTTTATTTTTTTTTTCCTTGCAGAGAGGGAAGTTAGAGAGAACTTCACTTTGCAGAGTGAAGATTTTAGAGGGAACACAGAGAGGGAATTTTAGAGGCAACTTAACCCTGAAGGGAACTTTTGAGATAAGTTTACCTTACAACGAGAGAATTTTAGCTGAAACTTCACCTTAAAGAGAGAGCACTTTAAAAGAAACTTTAAGCTTCACAAAGAAAAATTTATATGAGAGAGAAAATTTTACTCGTATCGTATGGAGTGCCTGAGAGAGAGACAGACAGAGAGAGAGACAGACAGAGAGCTTTACCTTTCAGAGATCGAACCTATCTCACGCAGATGGATTACTCACCCATTCCCCTCCTATACGCCACACGCGATATCGGAAACCCCTAAGACGCTCATTACCCGTGTGGATTCGCCTCTCTTATTTATGGCCTTCATTTACAAGAAGGAACCATTTGGTGTGCACATAAATCCTGTATATTGGTCGGGTATTTTAAGGTGGAATTTGCATATCAGTGAAGTGTATCGCTCTATGGGGAAAAAAATGGGTGGGGAGGCGGTTTGAGGAAAGATGTTGTGAGATGCTGGGAGTGTGTTCATAAATACAGTACGTCTTGAACTTAAGTTATGCATACGACTGTCTTATTGTGCCTTCATCTTCAACAGTTACCAAACATTTCATAACTATAGTTTTGTTATCCCCTTCAATCTGGGACCTTTTTTTTTGGGGGGGAGGGGGGAGTTAATTCTTCCTGTCTCTAGTCGACAGCATTCAGCTAAGGGAAGACACCGACCATACTGCTACTACTGCTGGTACTACTACTGTTACTACTGCTACTTCTACTACAACTGCCACTGTTACTATTACTGCTACTGTTACTACTACTACTGTACTACTACTTAACAACTTCAGTACTGTAACTGCATGAAACTGCTAAAAGAAAAAAAAATGAAAAGTTTGGTGATAGTATGATTTAGTGAAAAGGACATGATCATAATGAAGGAGTTGAAATGAAAAATACGGCCAAATAGAAGTACAAAAAATAAATAATAATTGCGGTGGTGTATTCGACGTAAAGAAAAATAGGTCCTTGACAAATTTAATCCCTGGGCTTATATTTACACACAGACTTACGATCAATTTCCTGTCGTTTCTAATAATTTTTTTTTTCTGGAAGAACAAGGCCTCCATTCTCGTTGGTAAAGGACGCTGTCTTGCACCTATTTCTCAGCTATTTCTTTATTTATTTAGATATGGCTGCGCAATATCCTTTTTTTTTACGTTGTTTATGCTGAGTAAGCTGATATTAGAATTTATGTAAAACAAAAGAGGTTAGCGAGGAGCAAGAAGCCACATAAATCTCCCAGAAAGAGGTGTTAGGGAACTCCTTTAATAGACGGGAATACGGTCCCAAGAGATGAAAATTCTGCGCCTGGCTTTCCTAGACCTTCCTTTTAAAAAATAAAATAATATGCTACCACACGGAATTGGTAAACAGCTTACTTGTGAATATTAGCCTTGGTTCAGCCGACCACTTTCGAAGTACGACGGTGAAGATAATTTTGATTCGTGTGTGTGTGTGTGTGTGTGTGTGTGTGTGTGTGTGTGTGTGTGTGCAGCAGATGATGAAACCAAATTATATACATCACTCCAGGGGGGAAGAGGATCTGTTTCACAAACCAATGTCGTTTTAATTCTGAAATTATTAATTGCTTCTCATTACCTCCAGAGTATTTAGTTTAGCTCAGGAGGATACCTTCATATTGCAAAAGTTAGAAACACTCTTCAGGAACCCTTGCTATAAGATTATCCTCTTTCTTAGCCATATTTTCTTCTGTCATCTTACGATGCTTTTAGCTTTGGAAAACAACTAAAGCAGATTATTACAACTGAGATAACGAACAGAATATGAGGAGTCCTTTCTTTTTAAATACTGCGTTTGTCTGTTCATACGTCTTCTTTACTTACCGTTGATTTTAAACTTTTCTCCGTGTCTCAGCTGCTTTTCGTTTTGAATGTTTTTAACTCATTTTCTTTCTTTTCGTTTTTATCTATCTGTTTATACCTTATCCGACACACACACACACACACACACACACACAGAGAGAGAGAGAGAGAGAGAGAGAGAGAGAGAGAGAGAGAGAGAACTGATTAGTGGTAAAGAGAGTGGAAACCAAACAGTCCCACCACTTCAGATAACCAAAGGAGAGAGGGATAAATGGCACCGATCCGAAGTGGGAGGGAAATGAGGATGAGGGTGAAAAGGTATGGGTGAGGGTGAGGGTGAGAGAGGAAGCAATAAGGGTGAGAGATGAGGGTGAGAGGAAGAGTGAAGGAAATGGAGAGAGACAAACAGATAGAAATGGTGGGAGAGAATGAAAAGCACGGAGATTGAAGATAGGAAATAAGTTGCCTGATTAAAATAAAATAAAAAATCCCTTGTCAAGATGTTGTAGATTTATAAAGGAGGCTTGAAAACAATGAAAAGCTATAAATCATTTTGCTCTTAAGGAATCTATTTTTTTATTGCTTGTCTTGGTGTTTGTGTGGTGTTGACGTGTGTGTCAGCTCTTCACAACGATGACGTACCTTTATTTACTTATTGTGTTATTTATTTTGTTTATTTATGTAGATTATTTTTATTATTTATTTTTCCTGCTAACAGACGAATTGATATAGCTAAGGGGAACGCCCATGTAACGAAGGGGATAAAGAAGTCTATATTTAAGGAAATTCTCCCCCGGGCTGAAAATAATTTTCCAATGATGAGAAGAGTAAAATTAATATCTCGTTATGACTGTAAACGGGTTAATATTTTGAGGCATTGATGGAGCCAATACAGTAATTGCCAGCTTAATGGAAGCACTAAGTTATGGACAGCTTAGTTTTTAGCCCAGTGAAATACAGTAAATTTTAGCCAAATATTTTTTTTCTAATGTTCTGTTTTGCTATTAACCCCTTCAACCTGATGACATGAAATATATTTCCTCCTTAGCCTTACTAGTTACAATGTTATTTAACTTAAGTAAGAGAGACCTTCGGAGCTTGAGGAATAAGGAAGAGGCTGCATCATCTATTTCACTACAAGGACGCTCTGCCAGACTGAATAAAAGAGTCTGTAGGCAGCAGGAGCAAAAATAAATAAAACACAACAAAGTCACCGAGTTCATGCAGTTCAGTAGTAAACTGCAGTTGCTTATTAAAGTTCCACTTCAACCTGTAAAGCTGATTACCAGTTTCTACCCAGTTTATAATACCATACACATTCACAAGCACAAAAGCATAAACACACACACACACACACACAAACAAACATATACACACATGCACATAAATAAACGCTGAAATACTTTTGGAATATGTCTTTATCATATAACATGGGCTTGCTGTACTGTTATTTTTCTCTTGCTATCTCTCCCGTGCGCTGCTGTGCTGTTAACACTGATTACACTTTTATCAGTAGGTTAGTGGGAGGTAGAGTAACCCTTCATGTGCGACCGTTTTTTCCATTTCGTGTTTTCTTCCCCATTTTTTTCCATCTTTGTTTTCCCATTTCTTTTTCCCATTTCCTGCTCTCTCTCTTCCCCCTGACACCGGTTCACTGCCTTTTATTTCCTCTCTCTTGTCCGGCTCCTCCTTGTTGCAGATTCTCATGTTTCTCATGTTCATTTATATTTTCTTATTTCTGTTCCTGTTTCCTCCCTCTTCTCATTGCTCATTCCTTTGTTTCTCTGTCAACTTTGTTTTTATTTCTTTTTTCTCCCCTTTCTCCCCTTTCCCCCTTTGTTAAATCCCGTGTTTCTTTTACTCTCTTCTCTTTGTCACCTTTATTTCTTCAATATTTCTTTTCCTTCCTGTTGATAATTCTAGCGTTTTTTGCCGTTTTGCTTTCCCCCATTTCCTTTCATTTCTCTCTTTTTTTTTTTTTTTCTCTCACTCCAGTACCTTTGCTATCTTTGCTTTTCCCCAATTTTTTCCCCTCTTCCTCGCTTCGTTCACTTCAGTTTCATGGCCGTCTTTGCTGTCATTCCTCATTTCTCATTTTCTTCCTGCTCGCTCCTCTTTCAGTCCACAGTCTTTTATTTCCCATTTCTTTTCCTTTTCCTTTTCTCTTTGTTGCTTATTATTATTATCGTGTGTCTCTCTCACTTTTGTTCCTCAGTTATCTTCATATTTTCCTCAGATTTTTTCCTCTTCCTCACCACTCCCATGTCTCTCTCTCTCTCTCTCTCTCTCTCTCTCTCTCTCTCTCTCTCTCTCTCTCTCTCTCTCTCTCTCTCTCTCTCTTCCTGGCACTTTCAGTTCATTGCCTCTCCCCTTTCAGTTTTTATGTGCATTTCTTAATCTCCATTTTCTTTCCCATCTTGGCTTTCCCCTGTTTCTTTTCCTGTGCCACCCTTGTTCCTACTGGTAATCAGCCAAAATTAGTTTCTCATCTGCCTTTGTCTCCCTTCTTCATTACTTACTTAATCCTTATCACCTTTCCTTTTACCAAATCTTTATCACGTTTCTTAAATCAGTTTTTTTCAACTTTACTCCAGTTTTCTTGCATCTTTTTTTTTATCACATTTCTTGTCCCCTTCCTCATTTCTATTAAATCAGTTTCTTTTCCTTCTTAGCGTCTAATTTCTTCCCATCTTTCTTTTATTTCCCATATCTTCCTCTCTGTCTCTCGCTTTCCATTTCTTCACCTGTTACTTTTATTTCCATTTCTTCCTCACTTTCTTTTATTTCAGTATCTTCATTGCCTTTCTTTTTTCCTACTTCTTCCCAGCTTTATTCTACTTCCTAATTCTTCACTTCTTCCTCTTCTTCCCCCTCCCCCCGCCCCGCCCTCTGTGCCACACCACCACGCAAGCTTTGACCCACCTGACACTGACAAACGAGCGTGAGGGGGGCCGAGTTGGGACTAGACCTGGCCAAATGTGGGAGAAACGGGGAAAAATAAATACACAGTGAGAGAGAGAGACAGACAGACAGACAGGCAGACATTGATGGGTAGATAGATTGATAGACAAACAGACAGATTAATACAGGCAGAAAGACAGATAGACAAACAGAGAGAGAAAGAGGAATGTGAAAGTAATTATCACTGTGGCACTGAGTCTATCCTTAATGAAACCCCATACTTTGATAGCAAGTTCCATTACGGTATTAAAAGTCTACTTCGTGGTGAGCTGGATCTTGGTAGTTTCCGTATTTACATCTCCGAACGATTGGGGCCATTAGTTCGGGGACCTTGGATATTTTGTGTATGTCAGTGTCCTCTTGCCAGCCCATCCAATGTCACCGTCATGAGGAATGCTTACCCACTCTAATGAAGTCCGATGCTGCAATGAACCAGTCTTGGAATTATCAAACAGTCATTTAGCTTTATTGTCGGGATTTCTTGTCGATCATATTATTGAGGGTATCAAGGTTAAGGTGATTGTTAGATGCGGAAATATCTCGGAACGCTGTTCTGTCCCTTTATCTCTCGCTAATGATTTTCGGGCACGAGGTGCTCCACTCCCGCAGACTTTAGCGATATGAGCGGAGTCACATTACACTACACTACACCAGGCCAAATCACTCTCTCACACCACACTACACCACACCACACCAAATCGCCATCCCACACCACACAGCACCAAACAGCTTTCTCACACCACACACAATCGCCCTCCCACACCACATCACACAAAACCACTCTCTCACATCACACAACACATAATCACCCTCCCACAAAACACTGCACCAAACCACTCTCTCACACCACACACCACACCACACAAAATCACCCTCCCACACCACACCACACCAAGAGCATTAACCAATGGGCCTGAAAGTGTCAGTAACAAGCACTTTTGTGTTTGATCTGTTGAGAGAGAAACATATCCAAACATTTCTACAGAAGTCACACGACATACGTTTTCCTCATCCTCTCTTATTGCTTACCTGTCTGAATTTTTGTTTTTCTTTTTCTCTTTCTAATTCATCTTTCACATTAATGCCGTCTTCATCATCATCATCATCATCATCATCATCATCATCATCATCATCATCATCATCATCATC